>BQNB010083564.1:0-29004 GCA_026074375.1 Tanacetum coccineum | reverse complement strand
TTAGACTTAATTTGGTGCATTATTTAATTCTGGGTTTTATTAATTTTAGGGGAGATATGAACTATTTTTTGGTTTAGTTGTCTAGGAGAAGAGAACCATTCTCGATGACCTTTTTTTAGAAGATTAAATGGAGAACTGTGTTTCAATGATTCATGAGAATATTTGATTTTTTTTTGGAGAAGACAGGCATAAAAAACTGAATTGGTGGGTGTATGAAGTTTTGGTCAACTTTTTTAGTTTTTAGACTTGTTTATGCTGACTGTGATACAATACCGGATTTGACGGATTTGAGCAGTAATAGGTCCACTTGGCGGCACTAGAATGACTCGTATTTATGGAAAAAATTAAATGACTTTTGAAAAACTGTGTTTTATAGAAGAGTATAAATATAGATATAGATATAGATAAATAGATATGCTCGAGTCATGTCACACCATTTGACAAGAGATACATGCATTCAAATCTTACTGTATGAGACATCGAAATCCTTCATAGTACTTAATATTAAGCTTAGAATTATTATCCTTAATGGTTTATCAATCTTCCATTAGCCAGTTGTCTAACCTTCGTAATCAAGCAATTAAACTCAAGTTAAGACATTCACATATATAGTATGATTTGCGTTTCCAGATTTGAATCGTGTTGCAATTAATCTATATGGAGTTGCATACCAAAAGATAAATTATAATCTGAATAATTTGCATGACAATCTTTTGTGGAATGGTCTTGACACATAAATAATATATTATTTTGCTATTAAAAAGTTGTAAACATTGTTAAAGAAGTTTGTAGTACAAAATTCTATCTACTTTTTATTTTCTAATTTATGATATAAACATTTACCGTGTGATAAACACTGTTCAATGAACTTTGTTTGTTGTTGTCTTTATTTTCTTTTTAAAACTAGATAATTTTAGGTGTCAAATGAACAAGAAGCTAGTGCAAGTATGAAAAATTACATTATGTAGATTACAGGAACAATCCTCACCCCTTGCTTATGTGAAAATAGGTTATGCGGCACAAGATCGATTTTCATGTTGTTAACCAATTAATAATTATATGCATGCGCAGACAGTTTAGAATCTCGCAATTAAGATAACAATTGGCCCCTTACTTTTTCAATTTGCATTTCGCTCTATTATTTTCCGTAACATTTTAGGTTCCCTTGTAATCTTATTATTATTGTTGTTATAGGTATCATAAAAAATTATAATTGTTAGAATTATAAGTACCGTTATGTTATCAACAAAAATGTTTTTGGTTTTCCATTATATTAAAAATAAGTAAAAAATTTAAATTCTGGAGCAAAAAAGACATATCCATATAACCGCAGTAACGCGTGAGACAAAATCTTCTAGTAACAAAGTTCTATTTAACATTTTACTAGACGAATACCCGCGCATAGCTGCGTAAATTCCTAGCGGCAGATAATTAACGATATACGTTATTATGGTAAGTGTTTTGTGTAACATTCAAAATAGAACGTGAAAAGATCAAAATATAATTGCAAACGCATGTAACATGAAACAGTAATCGATGTGTAATTAAAATCTCGAGGAATTATAGTAACATTATTAAGTTACCTTTCGCATATTTCAATCAAAATAAATTGTTAGTAAAATAAGACTTTCAAAATAATATATGTTTTAATCATAATAAATGCATTTTTACTACTTAATGATTATACAAAATATACCAAAATAAAAAATAAAAAAATAGAAACATAATAAATACAAATTTGTTACACTTTATTACCATTTCAATGAACAAAATTCAACTTACTACCATATCTTTCAATCGTCCAGCTATGTATTTTATTGATTAAATAGTTTCTTAAGATAAATTAGGTTTTTTACTCATTTAATATTTCAAATAATTCAAATTCATATCATACAAAAATTCAAAGTTGATGATCAATATTCAAGATTCTCAAGTTGACTATGACACAATACAATAAATATTCGAGTAGATATTCGAGTAAATAAACACAGTTTTTAATATTTATACAACAAAATGACAACACTTCTAACAAAATATAGACATAATTTAAATGCCAACCAACTACAACATTATTAATAAAAATTCAACAAATTATAAGAAACAATTAATAACAAAGTTACAACAAATTTAGGTAACAAAATTCATAAATAAAACTTATAAGCAAACAAAACAATCTATTCAAAAAATTTACACAAATAAAATTTTTAGTAAAATTTATACAAAAAATTTAATAACAAATTTTTTAAGAGAACCATAGAGGATTCCGGCAATGCAACGGGTTCAACATAAATGCCGGCAAGACTATATCCAAAGATTTCAGTGAGCCAATAATTCTGGCGAGAAAAGATTCCGACGATCAAAGATTCCGGCGAGCAAAGATTCCGACGGCACTTGTAAAAAATGTTATAACATAAACAGATATAAAAATTTATAAAGAATAAAACCTTTAAAACTTAAAAGAAACATAGATTTATAAACAAAACTCAAAAATAATAAAGTTTATAAAATAAACTTTATAATAAATATTAACAAACTTTAAATATAAAACACACATATTCCGACTAACTTACAACGGCGACAGCAGGTCCAGTGGTGGTGGGGTGGCAGCCGACGGTGGTGTTGTATTTTTTTAAGAGAGAGAGAGAATGATAAAATGAGATATGAAGATGGGTTTATAATGAACCCGGACAACTTTACTTTTCAACTTTTAATAATTCAACATTTGACCAAATTAACAATCACCATTAATGGTATTAAAAAGTTTCCATAATATGCGTATGCGCACAACTGTTATATGCGTGTACAACTGTTATATGCGTTTAAAGCATTAATTGATTAAGAAATTTAGTTTTAAGCATTTGGGGCAAAATGCTTTATATTTAGTATAGATGTAAAATTTGAAATTGTGAGATTATCATACTCAATTCGACATATTGCATGATTTACGAAAAAAATAAAATAATTGAATGTTTATTTCCAGGAAATATTGCATTGAATTAAATTATAGGGTAAAAACTTAATTCTTTTATTAAATAGGTATTATTAATTCTTAAATAATATAAATGTACAGTGAAAATATCTCCATAATATATGATTCAATGCCTTTCTAAATATTTTACATTATATTAGCATGGTATACGAGTATCTTGTAACTAAAACCTTTAGCTACGAATGTTTTCAATTAAACATATGAAAAAAATGTTTAGGTAAGATAACTTTAAGTAATGGCTAAATATTTCATATAATATACCCGTGCGAAATTGCGAAAATATAGAGTCGCTAATGACTAATATTATGAAGATAGAATTTACATGTGGTTTGTAACGACTTACCTTCGCGCTTAATTAATAAACGGTTTGATAAAATTAGTTACATTCTATACGCAAAAAAGTTACACTTCCTAATCACAAAATATGATATTTATTTTAGAGATATTTTCAAAACATCAAATTAAAAAAGTATATTTATCATCTTAATAAACGATTATATAGATATATGTCTTTTAAAGTGTCTTTTATGTATCTTGTTACTGTTATCAACAATCTTTTGTATTATATTATCCCAAAGTAGCTATAAAGTATAAGTAAAAACTGTTTATAAATGCAAGAAAAACTCTAACGTCAAAAATTAATGTTGAGATGACTTAAAAAATATATTATTATTATACTGATTTATATCATATACTTAATACTTAGCACATGTATACTTACATCATTTGCCATTAATAAATTTGTGCAAACATATCTTCATCATAAAAAACAGTTTTCTTTTGTTTTTGCGAATTAGTTTAGTGAAAATTTCAAGGGCGCCGTGGTTGGTTAGGGGATATAACAAAAAAATTATAAGTTGTAGAAGTCATAATATAAGCTAAAGTTTAGTTACACAACTATAAGTTATATTTAATAAAAATATGGTATTAGTTATTCTGACTAAACTCAATTAATTGCATTAAATTATATGTTACAAATTTTAAAACTAAACTATACAAATAAAAATGTGTTTAAACTTAATTTTTTAGAACTTCTATTAATAAAAAGATATTAATATATGCTTAATAATAGTAAATAAAAATTTACAATTTGTAGATTTCAAGAACAATTCCTTCTCGTTGCTTATGTGAAAACAGGTTATGCAGCACAAGTCCGCAGTTATGTGTTTAAACTTAACTTTTTCGTCGTTCGTTTATGTTGTGAACATCCGATTATGCGTTCATTAACGTTCGTTTATGTTCATTTATTTTTTTATGTTCGTATATGATATCTTTTAATTGTATACTTTTAAAATTGGTATGTTTAAAAAAAGTAACACTTATAAAACAAAACATTATGCATAATTTGATTGTGTAGAGAAATGCACTTTTACGTTCGTTTATGTTGTTCGTTTATTTAATAAAAGCGTTCGGTTCGTTTACAACCCTAATTAAAGGGTAAAAATTGAATTCTTTTATTAAATAGGTATTATTAATTGTTAAATAATTTAATTGTGTAGATAAAATCTCTCCTTAATATATTAGCAGGGTACTCGCGCGATGCAACGACGGGTACCCTGTAATTAAAAGTTTTGGCAAGCAATATTTTTTATTACATTTTTTCGTAATAACGACTTTACGCATGACGAAAATTTTAAGAAATAACTTTATCGGACACTATTTCATATTAAAATTTCAAGTACATGTGTATCAAGATGTAATGACGATACAAAACCAGTAGTAAATAGTATTACGATGTTGTAATAATCAGCGGTAAAAGGTATTTGTAATAAAAAAAATAGCAAGGAATTATGTGGACCAAATTCTTAGCACATATCTTATTTTCACAAATTCATCCTACGAATTATGCATGTCAGCTCTAATTTGTCTTCTTTTTACAAATTCATCATACGCAACTTTTATCTCTTTTTTCTTTTGTTTTTCTTATTTTACAAATTCATCTCAATTCTGATCCATATTTCAATAAAGTTATACGAAACACTTAATCACAATATCTCAATTATAACTATATACCGCTATAAAATTCCGTCGCTATGCACGGGTACACGTCTAGATTATGTAACTTGCAAAAACTTGAATGTAGTAGCAGTTTGTGAATTATATCTTTCAAAAAGTGACTTAAACGAAAAAGTTTGTGAATAATATCTTTGAAAAGAAAAAACATCAGGGTTTTGCATTTTTAGTTTTTAATTTCGATAATGATATAATTGACGAAACGTCAAATTAGAAAATTTACTTATGCAAACAACACTTTAATATTAGTAGTGTCCTCAAAAAATCCAACATTAATGGAGGGAGTAGAAACAATATTATAAACAAATAAAAATCCAACTAACATCATGAAGCCTAAATAAAAGTTTAAAATGTATCTTCATGTAGAGTGATCGACTTATCTAATCAATAACATGGAAATCAAAATAATATAACATCACAAAAACTAACATTAATGGAAGACACAACACAATAATATGTGTCGTCAACACCTATTAACTACAAACATGTGTTTGTAAATGATCGAAACACCCTACATAAGAACTGAATTACGTAAAGGATCCTAACATAAATAGGTGATTACATCATGTTAGTATATGATTTACAGCTTCATCTTTTTTATTATTATTACAAAATCTATGCACTCTGCATACAATATATATTTAGGCTTGCTAATGATATAGTCCATTGCCCCATATTCAAACTTGAAATAATTAGCGATATTGGAACAAGCACACTACAACAATCTGTTGACTTCGGGTCGACATACTCGACCCAAAAAAACAAAAAGAATCGACCCAAAGGTCTAAGGGTCGACTTAGTCGACCCAAAAGTGGCGACCCAAAATTTACGACCCAAAAAATTTTGGGTCGACATACGTGTTTGTAACTTGGGTCGACAAATGGGGGCCACCACTTTTTAGTGGGTTACTTTGACTTTGTTTTGGGTCGACACTCCTTTTAAGTTTTGGGTCGACATACCCATACTTTTTTATTTAATAAATGTTTTAAATAAAGAATATATGTATTTATGTATTTAATAAATGTTTTAATAAATAATTTTGAGTCGACATCATTTTTGAACTTTGGGTCGACAATGTCGACCCAAAGATAAATATATAATAAGCAGATTACTAGTAGCAGTCCACGTAGACATTCCATTAATCTTGGGTCGACATTGTCGACCCAAAACTCGAATTTAGGGTCGACAATGTCGACCCTAAGATGAACCTGGGAAAAAAAAAATTCAGCTCAGTGTTTTCGAGATTTTTTCCGAAAAAAGATCTACGTTCATCAAATCCAAATTCCCAATCCACTATAATACGTAACAATAACAAATCATTAAACGTTAACAATACCAAAAATCACGATACGATAAATTATTATACAAAAAATCCACGAATACGATAACAAGTCTAAAAGTTTTAAGTGTTACAAATTCACGATACAAACATAACAAGTCTAACAAATCCATAATACAAACATGACAATAGCACAAAACGCCTAATCCGACTCCTCCGACTCCTCCGACTCCTCCGACTCATTCTGCACCTCCTCATTATCCCCCTCCCTCGGTCCTCGCCGAAAATGTCACCACTCCGAGTTGTTGATTTGTCCCCCTCCACTCATTATTATCCCCCACTCATTGTCTTCACCCGCCAACCCCTATTCTCTAGCCATTCATCAACGCTCCGCATAACGTTATTATAGGATGGTTATGAAGCGGGGAAGTTTGACCTGTTATGAAGTAGAGCAAGTTGGGAGTTCATAACGGGGTTATAACAATTGTTAAAGGTATTATTGTTGACGGGAGTGAAAGGAAATTGGCCGACATAGGGAGGTTGGAGTGGTTGGAGTGGGGCGGGATATCTAGGTGGGCCGGTATATCCAGGTGGGCCGGGATATTGAGACGGGCCGGGATATTGAGACGGGTCGGCATAGGAAGGCTGGAGTGGTTGATTGTAAGGGAAGGGAGGGTTGAGTAAGTGAGCCCATTCAGGGCTGAGTTGGGGCATAGTTGGGCGTGCAAAAGCAGGAGGCATAAATGGACGAGTAGGGTTTGGTGCATAGTTAGAAAAATAGTCACCTATGGCTCCATACATCGTCTCACTATTTTGGTACGCCGCGTAGCCTTCAATGCAGCCAAATAAGCCCGTGTCGTTGCTGCGCCTCCGCGGTTTGCTTCCTTAACAACTCGGCCTCTTGATCTCTTTGCCTCAATATCCGGTCCATCTCCTCCCGACTTATAACATCTGGAAATGCCTGAGGACCGCGCCTGCGGGAAGTTGAGCCACCACCCGGTAACTTCCTGCCCTTTCCCGACATGTTCTGGCGGTTGGTACTCGGAACGACTTCATCCAAGATATCTTGATCTGTCTTGTACGGGATGACGCCGGCTCTAACCTGATCTTGCATGCTCTTCATATCCAACTGTGAAAGAAAAAGAAAAAAAAAGGTTAAAAACAAAATAAAATAATTATTAAAAGAATGTAACGAGTTAAATTACTTACGTATCTCTTCAGGTTTTTTTGGGTCTTAAACTCCCCAGTCTCCGGCCTCGAGTGCGTCTTCCTCCAAGTCTCAATTAGGTCCTCGTAATGACCTTTCTGGACTTTCTGTACAATATCGAATAAATTAATAACAAGCTATAAATAAACAATATAAACACTTTTAAAATATCACAAAAATTATAAAGAGTCTTACATATTCGTTCGTCGCCTTGCCGAATGATTCTACTTGAGGGTTAGAATCGTGTTCTTCGCTCGGATTTGCACATTCGGAAGACGTCCTCGCCCCCCGATCCGATGGGACCACCAGTCAACCAAGTTATTCCACTCATCTTCGGTTCTGTCTCCCCACACTTTCTTCGGCGGCAGATGATTCCTTGCCTCCTCGGCCGAACCATATCTTGTAAAATGATCAGCCTTGATCCTTTGCTTATTTTTGCGCCAAAGGATCCTCAGTTTCAATTGCAGCCCAAGCTTTACCCTGTCCCCAACCGTATAGACATTATGGCCCATCTCCACACTTTAAATCCTTATTATTGTACCAAGAGGCGAGGTCGAAATAGCTCTACATATAAACATAAACATATGCATTTAAATAAACAAACAATTTAAACATAACACGCATATCCACACGTCGATAATAGAAGTAAAATAAACAATTATTACCTCAAGAGTAGGGAAAATATGCGCTTTATACGCCTCTGGAATTTCTTCCCACTCGCAAGCAAGGGGAAGGTACTTGACTGTTCCCCCATTAAGGCTATCAACATCTTGAATATCGCCTGTAGGATGGACGGACTAAATCGCCGTAATCAAAGCCTGATCGTCAAAGGTCGTTTGCCATTTTTCACGATCTATGACGCCCGCCTTAAGGACGCATTTCCTGGTCTCGATAACGCAGGTTGAACCTACAAAGATAAGTTATTGAGTCATGAAAATTCCAAGTTAAAAAGAAATTAAAATCATCAGTGTTATAAAATATAAATAAACACAATTTGTTACTTCGCACTGGCCGTCCGGGCGCGGTTTGGGTCCACCTAGGTGGACTACCACCGGCATTCCTCCCACCGTGTGATCTGGGAAAATACGCACAGCCAACTGTAAAATAACACAGTACAAGCAAGCACACAGTTTCGTGGACCAATTAATGCTAATACACAAATTCATATAAATATACACATTTTAACATATAAAAACAATTCCACTCAAATAAAAAATACACATTTAAACATATAAAAACAATTCCATTCAAATGCAAAATTACACATTTAAACATATAAAAACAATTACATTCAAAGAAAATTACACATTTACGCATAGAAGAAACCGTTTCAATCAAACTACACGTAAGATTGATTGTCATCGTCAGAATCAGCGCTAGATAAAACATCTTCAATCATTAGTACTAGGGTCACTGTTCATCATCATCAGACACTAACAACACATCATCATCATCAAGACATGTGCAAGACATCAATCATCAGCATTGCCTTCATTAGCATTAGCTTTGTCATCCTTAACTGGTAAGGCGTTCCACGTTCTGTCGATTTCAAATTTATACTCAAATCCGTACGCTCAAAATTATCAAATTTCAACAGACAGTTGTAACATTTGAATGAGCTGCTACCCATGTATAACATCATGATCGTAAACTCTGCCATGTCTCGGTGATAAACATGTTTTCGACACCTTCCAACCACGTAGGTTGTCTAGCAAGGTCTTCAAGTTGAATACGTGTGTACTTGTTAGCAAGAATGTATTGGTTATTTTTGGGAAATTCCCTATCAGTCAAAAATTATGGTTATGTCATGTTCAATGTAAGAACGCCTGTTGCGTGTCGTAAGGTTCTTAGGGTTAATGGTGTCAAACCATTTACATCGAAACAAGACAACCTTACGGTTGCCGATATAAGTGAGCTCCAGGATTTCTTCGAGTTGACCATAATACATCTCGCCATCAAGCCCTAGTGTTGAAACTCCGCTGCATTGAGTGGTATGAAGTATATCGCGTTCTGTACCACATAACTTCACACCGTTAACTTATGCAAGCGGGTATGTAACATGTACAAATAGGTCCACATGCCAAAGAGAATATCTCTCCCACTACAGCCGTCGTTCACTTTTTTTCACGCATCTACGAAAGAGAATGCAAACAGCTTTTAGATGAGCAAATAACTCCAAGGTAATATATCTAATGTATTTACCTTGTGATTAAACCACGCGGGAAAATTCGTTTCCACGTTATCAGGCGATTTTCTGCAAAAAGTTCCAGATATTAAAAAAAGGGAAAAAAATACTAGTCATCGAGAAAGACATTTTTCAAAATAAAAAAAGGAAGAAACATACTCTCTGTAAGCCAAGATGTCTGCGTCGACTTCAGGACTGTTGTTAAGTACAAACCATACAACTGCCTGCCTAACATCTGTAGTCAGCCGAGTTGCTTTCATTCTGCCCGTCAGTTTGCATGCGGACCCGAACAAAAAAAAAACAAAAACACCCCACCTTTTGGAAAAATTTTATTTTGTTCTTCTCAGGCAAACCTCCGTCATGTTCTCTGCCAGAACGATTAAATCACTCTCGAATCATCCTTAAGATAACGCGAACAAAAGTTAAAGCTTCTTCTGCAACATAACCCTCCGCAATAGAACCTTCAGGTTTTGCTTTATTTCGGACATAATTCTTTAGCTTCTTCATGTATCTTTCAAATGGAAACATCCACCTGTAGCGAATAGGGCCACCTAGAATAGCCTCATCGGGTAAATGTATAGCCACCGTGATCATTATTCAAAACAAGCAGGAGAGAAAAATGTGCTCTAACACAATCAGATACTGATCGATTGTTTTTTTGTTAGCTTCTGACATGTCTCCCGCTAGCATCAAAGCCTTCGAGCACAAAGCTGCTTCAACAGAATAAGGCAAAACTCGAATATAGGAGCTGCAATCTTTTGGCAAGTAATGTTGTACTACCATAAGGAAGTAACCGATGCATCATATTATATGGCAGTCATGAGATTTTCATGCCTGTATAATGGTTATCAAATCAGCCGTCACTTTTTGCTTGAAAGTTAGGATAGTCGAACCCTCCTTTGATGAATTTACAAAAATGTTTTCTGCCTTCTGTGGTGAAAGAGTACTTTGGATGAGGCTTCTCCAACTTCCCGTTTGGTTTTTAACTAACCACAACTCCTTTCGAACTTTCAAAGTTTCCAAGTTTTTGCCTAGCCTTTAAACCGTGTCTTTGGTTTTGTCGTTCTTAACAAGTATTCATAAAGCCTCAAGCGCGTTCTTTTCGATGTGCATGACATCGAGATTGTGTTTTTAGTTTTAGAAAGCCAATACTCAAGAACCGAAAAAACACACAAAAGATAGAACGCTTACTTCTCCAATTCAATTCAATTTCTCGATTAGGATTTTAGGGTTCTTTGTTAGCAATATCTGATGTTTCCCGGGCGAAACGTTTTAAAGATTTACTAATTGTAACTTGATTTCCAATTCGAAAACTTTCTAGTTAGGTGTCGGGTTCGTTTGACCATAGTTATTCCTTAAAATTTACTTTTGGTGGATGTCGTGTCCTTAAAATCTTCTATGACCAACATAAGCCGATTTGTTCTTGACACCATCGAGGAGTTGTCCACGTTACAATGGGGCATGCGTATAGCCTTGCCCACTCCACCCAGACAAACAACTTCGAGCTGGGATCATTGATGGTCCATAAAGGAGCGCCGCTTTCATTTGGAATGAGTACCCGTGCAGCTTCTTTCGTCTAAACTCCTTCCCAAAATTCTTGGAGTTCTTTAATCAAAGGCTGCAAGTAAACATCAATGTCCTTTGCAGGTGATTTAGGGCCGGGAATTAACATCGTCAACATTAAAGAAGTTTCTTTCATACACATCCACGGTGGTGTGTTGTATGTTGTCAATATGACCGGCCACATGCTGTAATTTTGACTCATCATGCCAAAAGGATTAAAACCGTCAGGCAGATACAACCGTCATCGCGACGTTTCTAGCGTCACCAGAGAACTCAGGTTTCACATGTCAAAATATCCATGCTCACCTGTCACACGGGTGATTCATCTTACCCTTTTTCCTTAGACTGTCCCAGTAGCATGCCAATCATCCACTTTGCTATGTGTTTTGTTTGAACATAAGCTTGTAGACCTAGGTGTTAACGGGAAAGTAACGCACGATCTTTTTTTGCAACAACTTCGCCGGCCTTGGCTTCTTTTTGTATCTATCTCTCTTTGCAGACTGGACAATTAGCATCTTTAGGTTTTTCCTCTGATCCCTCCATAATAAAGAATCAATCATTTATACAAGCATGGATCCGATTCGTATCCCAACCCGATCCTTTGTATGTCTCATGATTTTCATAGTACGACGATGGGAAATTATATCCTTTGCTATGGGGGTACATGCCTTTAGGAGAAGACTAGAATCTGTTTAAACCCGGCATCAATTATTTTAATGTAACAGCTGATGTGCGAAATCACTGTTTGTAATTCATCCCAATGTAACTCAAATCACAACGCGGGTACACTTTTGGGTGGACCTAGAAAGAGATAACTCTTCAAACTCGTTATTAGGACCCGTTGTTTGGGATGGTTGAGGACCAAGTTGGTTTGCAGTTGGTGAGTGGACATTATTTGCAGAAATATCTTCGAAAAACGTATCCTTCACGTGTTCAGGTGAATGCGGTAACTGGTGGAGGTAGCGGAAGAATTCAGGTTCACCGTAAAATGTTCCAAGTGGTATAATGTTTGTCAACACCGTAATGAGATATGTGGTAAACCTCGAGAATTTCGAGGTAACACGTTTAATCACCACGGTTACAACATCGACTCCTTGTGGGGGGGGAGGCAATAATTGGGAAAATTCCCCCTTTGTTTTTTGGTTTGGTTTAAATGGGTGCAACAATGGCTTACAATGCTTGATGAATGCAAAAAGACCAATCTAAAAATTCTTCGTATTACGATTGATATAGTGGGTCCAACTCTTATCAATTGTCCATCACCGCGTTGCAAATAAACAGAATTCAAATAAAATGATTTTTTATTTTTTTATACCAAAAGGTCATTAACAAATATGAACTATCTGTTTACCTAAGTGCAACTATGGAAGGCAATCCCAAACCCACCTTTGAATGTTTTCGTCTCATATATGAATGCCGTATAACCGATTTACTATTTGAGAAAATTTCGGCAGCATTCCCTCAACCCCCAAATATTGATAAAGACATATTCATAAGGCGTAAAGGAGAAACACTGCCGAAATCATCTCAAATATAAACCAATTATACACATTCATGAGATCCTACATGGAGACAAAACATTAAAAAAGCAGCCGAACAGTGGACTTTTCCGAAATTAATTTCGGTGACGGGTTTCTATAGGTTTTGATTAACTTCGGACGGGGATTTTCTTTCCAAATAATCACTAAAATCCTAGAAAAATTCCTAAACACAATATCAATCACTCTTCAACATAAATCATATAAGGGGGGTGTTTGTTTCGGCTTATAGTGGGCCTAATGACTAAATATGATTCGGCTTTATATATATGCACCAATTTTCGAATCAAAAAGCCAGAAAATTGGGGCTTAATGAAATATAAGCCGAAATCAAATATGCTCGTAAGCTCACATTTAAGCCGAAACAAACACCCCCTTATATGATTATATGTTGAAAAGTGATTGATACAAAAACAAATTCCAAATTCATATCAAGTTATATCAAATACAAAAACAAATTCCAAACGAGCCACCGAGGATACCAAAAGGAAAAAAAACAAAAAAGAATACCTTTCGTCGGCTGTGGTCGGCTGTGGACCCGGCTGTGGTCGGCTGCGGTCGGCTGTGGACCCGGCTGTGGTCGGCTACGGTCGGCTGTGGTCGGCTACGGTCGGCTGTGGTCGGCTGCCACAATCAAACAACAACAATAAACTTTCATTAGCACTATCAAAAAATAACAAAAACAATAACAAAAACAAATTAAAACATTAACCAAAAAAAATTAATTAAAAAAATGAAAATAAAAAAACATATTCAACCTTTTAAATCAAAAAACGAATTATAAAAACTAGTAAAGAATTATTGTTTAGAGGGTTTAGAAAAGAATTATGATTTAGAAAAAGAAAAAAGATGAGGATTTGTGCTCGTGTGCTCGTGTGCTCGTGTGACGGAGTAATGGTGGTGGGATATGTAGTGGTGGTGGGATATGTAGTGGTGGTGGGTGGGATATGTAGTGGTGGTGGTTATATCCCGGTGGTGATGGTGGTTCGCCTGAAAAATCGCCAAAGGAGTGGTGGTGGTGGAGTTTTTTTGTTTATCTAAGTATTCCGTCGACATTTTAGGTAAAGGTGCATAACATTTTTGGGTCGACATTTTTTTGGGTCGACGATGTCACCCTAACTTTGGGTTTGTCCCCCCCCCCCCCCCCCCGACAAATACTCTAAGTTTTGGGTCGACAATGTCGACCCTAACTGTTTTTCATTAAAATAATAAAGTGGCGGGTGGTTCAAAATTTGGTGAAAATTTTGGGGAATTTGGAGGCAATTTTAGGGTCGACATTAGTTCGAAATTTTGGGTCGACAATGTCGACCCTAAGTTTTTATATGTAAATTAATATTAAAAATGTATATAAAATGATTTTTTATAAAATATATAATAACTTTTGTATAAAATATATAACTTTTTATAAAAAATATAAATTGGTTCGTTTCGGCCGGGTCGGTCCGGTTCCTCGTTTCGTATATAATTATTATATAAAATGATTTTTTATAAAATATATAATAACTTTTTTATAAAATATATTACTTTTTATAAAAAATATAAATTGGTTCGTTTCGGCCGGGTCGGTCCGGTTCCTCGTTTCGTATATAAATATTATATAAAATGATTTTTTATAAAATATATAATAACTTTTTTATAAAATATATAACTTTTTATAAAAAATATAAATTGGTTCGTTTCGGCTGGATCGGGTCGGTCCGGTTCCTCGTTTCGTATATAATTATTATATAAAATGATTTTTTATAAAATATATAATAACTTTTTTATAAAATATATAACTTTTTATAAAAAATATAAATTGGTTCGTTTCGCCCGGGTCGGTCCGGTTCCTCGTTTCGTATATAATTATTATATAAAATGATTTTTTTAAAAATATTATAATAACTTTTTTTATAAAATATATAACTTTTATAAAAATAATAAATTGGTTCGTTTCGGCCCGGTCGGCCCGGTTCCCCTCCTCGTTTCGAATATAATATTATATAAAATGTTTTTATAAAATATATAATAACTTTATAAAATATATAACTTTTTATAAAAAATATAAATTGGTTCGTTTCGGCCGGGTCGGTCCGGTTCCTCGTTTCGTATATAATTATTATATAAAATGATTTTTTATAAAATATATAATAACTTTTTTATAATATATATAACTTTTTATAAAAAATATAAATTGGTTCGTTTCGGCCGGGTCGGTCCGGTTCCTCGTTTCGTATATAATTATTATATAAAATGATTTTTTATAAAATATATAATAACTTTTTTATAAAATATATAACTTTTTAAAAAAAATATAAATTGGTTCGTTTCGGCCGGGTCGGTCCGGTTCCCCGTTTCGTATATAATTATTATATAAAATGATTTTTTATAAAATATATAAAACTTTTTTTATAAAATATATAACTTTTAAAAAAAAATATAAATTGGTTCGTTTCGGCCGGGTCGGTCCGGTTCCTCGTTTCGTATACAATTATTGTATAAAATGATTTTTTATAAAATATATAAAACTTTTTTATAAAATATATAACTTTTTATAAAAAATATAAATTGGTTCGTTTCGCCCGGGTCGGTCCGGTTCCTCGTTTCGTATATAATTATTATATAAAATGATTTTTTATAAAATATATAATAACTTTTTTATAAAATATATAACTTTTTATAAAAAATATAAATTGGTTCGTTTCGCCCGGGTCGGTCCGGTTCCTTGTTTCGTATATAATTATTATATAAAATGATTTTTTATAAAATATATAATAACTTTTTTATAAAATATATAACTTTTTAAAAAAAATATAAATTGGTTCGTTTCGCCCGGGTCGGTCCGGTTCCTCGTTTCGTATATAATTATTATATAAAATGATTTTTCATTACCAACCAATGTTAACGAATCGTGATGAATGTTAACGAATCGTGATGAATGTTAACGAATCGTGATGAATGTTAACGAATCGTGATGAATGTTAACGAATCGTGATGAATGTTAACGAATCGTGATGAATGTTAACGTATCGTGATGAATGTTAACGAATCGTGATGAATGTTAACGAATCGTGATGAATGTTAACGAATCGTGATGAATGTTAACGAATCGTGATGAATGTTAACGAATCGTGATGAATGTTAACGTATCGTGATGAATGTTAACGTATCGTGATGAATGTTAACGAATCGTGATGAATGTTAACGGACGAGACGATATGTTATGGTTATATGTTAGAGGTTCAACGGACGAGACGATATGTTATGGTTATATGTTAGAGGTTTAACGGACGAGTCGATATGTTATGGTTATACGTTAGACGTTCAACGGACGAGACGATATGTTATGGTTATATGTTAGAGGTTCAACGGACGAGTCGATATGTTATGGTTATACGTTAGACGTTCAACGGACGAGACGATATGTTATGGTTATATGTTAGAGGTTCAACGGACGAGTCGATATGTTATGGTTATACGTTAGACGTTCAACGGACGAGACGATATGTTATGGTTATATGTTAGAGGTTCAACGGACGAGTCGATATGTTATGGTTATACGTTAGACGTTCAACGGACGAGACGATATGTTATGGTTATATGTTAGAGGTTCAACGGACGAGTCGATATGTTATGGTTATACGTTTAGACTTCAACGACGAGACATAGTGTTATGGTTATATGTTAGAGGTTCAACGGACGAGTCGATATGTTATGGTTATACGTTAGACGTTCAACGGACGAGACGATATGTTATGGTTATATGTTAGAGGTTCAACGGACGAGTCGATATGTTATGGTTATACGTTAGACGTTCAACGGACGAGACGATATGTTATGGTTATATGTTAGAGGTTCAACGGACGAGTCGATATGTTATGGTTACATGTTAGAGGTTCAACGGACGAGTCGATATGTTATGGTTATACGTTAGACGTTCAACGGACGAGTCGATATGTTACGGTTATATGTTAGACGTTCAACGGACGAGTCGATATGTTATGGTTATACGTTAGACGTTCAACTGACGAGATAGTTCATTACCAAGCAAATATCATTACCACGCGCCAAAAACTCCCTCCAGAAGCCAAAATACCGCGCGCATTTTGCACTCCCTCCTCCCGCCCAAAACACCCGCCAAAAACACCCTCCAAATACTCCCGCCAAGCATTCTTCTTTACCATTAAAACAGATAGTATCTTATCCTCCCAAGCACACACACACTCTTATCCTCACAACCACCACCACATTCACCAACACCTCGATCAACTGTCACCAGATGGAGCGATCTAATCAAACTTGGTTGTGCAAGTGTAAAAACGGAAATGTGTGTTGCGAACATCATGCAGAGATCAACACTATGATCAACGATACTACGCATGTCTAATTCAAATGTGA
Source organism: Tanacetum coccineum (assembly GCA_026074375.1). Classification (NCBI taxonomy): domain Eukaryota; kingdom Viridiplantae; phylum Streptophyta; class Magnoliopsida; order Asterales; family Asteraceae; genus Tanacetum; species Tanacetum coccineum. Next base: position 11,853 of record BQNB010083564.1, on the reverse strand, counting down.
ACTATCAAAGCATAACTATTTTATGTAATATAAAATATTAGCTTGTCAAAATGACTTTGCTTATGATTTCCTTACTACGTAACAGCCAGAACTAGCAGAGAGAGATGTTGGCTACTTTAATGGATGGATGCTCTCTGACCGTTTAACACCTCAAAGTCATTCTTCGGGAACTTCTTCACGTCCAAGTCATTCTCCGGGAACTTCTTCACGACCAAGTCATTCTCCACGATCTGCACAGAATCTCGGAATGGCAGAGTGCTCAAATTGGTAAGGTTCTTGCTGAAAGAATAAAGAACACAGAGGCAAGGATAAGTGTACTAGAGGGACAACTAGAGATGGCAAGGCATCCCGAGAACCACACACTAGAGTCAGCAGGAATACTTCACGAGATCTACCAAGGGATGAGAAACCTTAATATGGAGTAGTTTTTCATTAAGATAAATCATTTTAGCATTTGGAATGTAGGAAAACTTAATATGCTTTAATGTTTGAGATGGGAAAACTTAGTATGCTTTAATGTTTGAGTGTTTATCGATTTCTAATGTAATTTGATATTATAATAATAAACGTTAATCGATTAGGAATCATTCCGTGTATTTTGATTATTTATTGTGGTTAAACTACATTTAATAAAGTGATACCTCATCTATTAAAAATGATTTTTTATAAAATATATAAAACGTTTCGGCCGGGTCGGTCCGGTTCCTCGTTTCGTATACAATTATTGTATAAAATGATTTTTTATAAAATATATAACTTTTTAAAAAAAATATAAATTGGTTCGTTTCGGCCGGGTCGGTCCGGTTCCCCGTTTCGTATATAATTATTATATAAAATGATTTTTTATAAAATATATAAAACTTTTTTTATAAAATATATAACTTTAAAAAAAAAATATAAATTGGTTCGTTTCGGCCGGGTCGGTCCGGTTCCTCGTTTCGTATACAATTATTGTATAAAATGATTTTTTATAAAATATATAAAACTTTTTTATAAAATATATAACTTTTAAAAAAAAATATAAATTGGTTCGTTTCGGCCGGGTCGGTCCGGTTCCCCGTTTCGTATATAATTATTATATAAAATGATTTTTTATAAAATATATAAAACTTTTTTATAAAATATATAACTTTTTATATATAATTTTTAATTGTTTTAAATATTTATATATAATTTTTAAATGCATTTTTTATATGTTTAAACATTTTTTAAACATTTTTATAATTTTGTTGGTCGACATTGTCGGACCCAAACTTGTTTTTGGTTCTAATAATTTTTTTTTTCGATATGGCAGGGTTCATGAAAATTTGGCGCCAATTTAGGGTAAGAAACATTTTCTTAAGGTTTTGGGTCGACATTGTCGACCCTAAACTTTAATAAAGTTAAAATCTTTGAAAAATTATTTCATATATAATTAATTTTTATAACTTAGGGTCGACATTGTCGACCCTAAATGTCGACCCAAAACTGATTTGTTGACTAGCCACATTTGGTTGAAAAAAGTGGGTCCCCTGCCAATATTAGGGTCGACATTGTCGACCCTAATTTTTGGCCGACCCCAAACCCACATTTTGTTGTAGTGGCAGTGAGGATGAGCTTATGATGCTTCCCATAAATACCTTGCAATCATTGCCCTGAACTGCTAATGATTATTTCTGGGATCCGCTTTGGGGTTCGTAATGGCCCGATCCAATGAAATACACCATTACTCATAACTAACTTATGATACTTACTGTACTCTTGCATTATATATACTATCTTATTGCGGTTCCTTAGTGAAATAAGTGCAGAAATTTCAGGCTTGTAGCGAGAGAACATGTGATCATAAACTGATGGGTGTCCAGAAGATGCGTCCCAGCATGTAAGCTTATCCTTGCGTCTTCTTTTCCACCACCAGAAATCTCAAGTGTCCCTTTTTTACAGAACTCACGATCCATAAGTGTCCTAACACCCCACATGACACAAAAATATACACTAACAGAGATAAGAGGTCGAAACCCTAAGTAGAACCAGTGTCGTGATTTTCGATAAAGTAGACAGCACAAGAGGGCCACCAACCAGTATTCACATATTTCAATTGCCTATCTATATAAAAAAGAAAAAAATGTAAGCAAATTCTCAACGGATCAAAATCATATAAGAAGTTGTTGTGTGAATTCTTTACAGAATAAGGAATTCCTTTTTGTGGTACATCAAAAACGCTCCCGTAGTTTTCCATTAGTGGTCCTTTAATATCCATCAATAATCCGATGCGATGAGCATCTTGATGATTGTGATCCAACCAACCATAGATATAACCTAAAGAATCCCAATATGTCAGTACAGGAAAATAGGGCTCACTGTTCCTCCATTGTTACTGACCCTTACATAATCCCCTCCATGTCTCCTTTTATCCCATCGTTAAAAGAAACCAGCTTTTTCACATAATCTTTTATAAATATAAAAAAAACCCACAAATCATGTTATACAGAAAATTAGACTGACTATATTTTTGTAACCTGCGGCAAACCCTAATATATTATTGATGCTATATTTGTTGTTGGTTTTTCCCTTCCTCTTTGATGCAGCCTCCTGTAATGACGGTTAACAGTCCCATGAGCCTGAGCTCTTCAGCTTCGATGGTCTATTGCCCATCTGGACAACCAAGACTGAAAGCATCATTCCAAGAGATCCGAAACCGTGTTCATATAATCAAATTAGCAATGAATTGTTTTATTATAGATTGTAGTAATAAAGAAAATCAGAACACGTTATGAAGATTAATCATAAGCAAGTGGAGCAACATCCTATAAAATTACCTTATGTTAGCGGTTTTGATTTAGGGTTTTGTTAACGAATTATGCATAGCACAGATTATTTATATACAGGATTTTTTGATAAGATACTATCAACACAATTTGGTGAATAGAAGAAACTGTAGTAAATGTTATTCAACACTGTCCGAGTATATTTCAAAGTTGAAATTTCAGTTTTCTACTTTTCCCGCCTTGCTTAGCAATATGTAAAGAAAATGCTGTTTAAGGAGTATATATATATATATAATATATATGTCTATATAGAAGGAGTAGTGATGATTCAATGCTCTCAAAATATTTTACATTATATACGAAAATAATCTTTCGAAATAAACCAAAGGAGGACTTAAATTATCTTCATGGCTTAGGACTTCCGACAATGAAAGCTGATTGGGATCCTAAGAAAAATTTGCATAGTCGGTTTTTTCAACACTAGAGATATAATCTAGTCATCAAACTAAAAAATTTACTTAATTATGTGCTAGATTTACTCCATGCAATGATCGCATTAGGCATTGTTACCATATATATCAGATCTCATGCATTTAATATTCTCATTATTTAAACAAAGTATGGTTTTATTTTCTTTTTCATCTCCACCTCTTTTCACATCTCTCCATTGTTATCTCTCTCAATAGCTTGTTCGAATAAATGGAAGAAGTAGTTAAATCCGAGCCATGTCCCGCTAAGGCTTCAAGCATATCGGCAGAAGGCGAAAGCTTGAAGAATAAGACTCGGGATAGCAAATTCTTGGTAGAGGGCTCGTACGATATTGAGCTAAATAGGAGGGTGATTGTTCGGTCCACTTCTAGGGCGTTTTTAGATTTCAAGCTTTCGAATACAGAAGATAAGAAATTAGAGCTCAATCTATATAACACATCAAGGGTGGCATCAGATCTGGAAGGGGCAACTTCATCTCAAGCAAGCGAGTCTACAAAGGAGACGACTCAAGAAAAATCGAAGGTTTTCTCTTGCAACTACTGCAAAAGAGTTTTTGTTCGCAACATCGTTCAAGCCTCTAGGAGGTCACAAAAACGGGCTCATAAAACAAGAAAGGCAACTCGCGAAAAGAAGACAGATGGAGGTCTCGCCATATGGACACCTGCTGCCACCACATTATGGTAATTATACCTATTACCCTTCGTACAATAGCTTGACTAGTGCCTCATATAACACCAATCGATCATCACTTGGGGTTAGAAACGAATCTTCCATCCAAAGACCCTCATCGTGGTCGTCATTGAATTATCGGTTTGCCCCATTTGGACATCATGACCAGTTCGCCGCTAGATTACCTTATTTTGATAGGCCAAATATTTTGGAGAGTTTTCAAGGTAACAACACAAATAATGGTGGCAGTTTCAGTTTCGGTTCTCCACTAGTAGCATCTTCCTCGTCTAAGATCGAAGGGGGAACGAGAGTGGCTCATGATTTTTTTGGCGTTTCTTCTGCACTTGGGAATCCGGCGGCTGCCCTTGTTGAAGGTGTTGGAGAAAAAAGCGCCAATGATCTATTGGCACAGATAGGTGTGATTCGTCCCGATAATGATCAAGATGGATCCACTGGTGGTCTCGATTTAAATCTCAAGCTTTAATAATTAATATTGTCGTTCTTTATTATGTGTTACAATTCCAGTAAAGGTGTTTTATTGAACTATGTATGCATGACTTTTATTGTTTCCAATCAGTTTCCTTATTTATTTCAATCTGTTTCTCTTGGTGATGTTGATTTTGCATTTATTTTTAATTTTTAACAACTGGCACTACTTAATCATACAAAATTTGATTGAGTACAGTCTATTGTATCTAAGGCTCGCCGGAGTGGGTGAGTTTCGCCTCGCTGAGCGCAGTGCCACGCCGTGGGCAAAAGTCACCTAGGTGAGTTGCATGATGTGGTGAGTTTCAATATACGTTTTTTTGTGCACACTATGTGATTAACACAAACCTAGTGTGAGTGGTAAAATAGATGGGCCCCCTACTCTTAATAGTATTTGTATTTTTAATTATATGGTGAGTGTGATGTGGGTATATAGTGGAGAGGTAATAATTTTTATATATAAAGTTGTATATTAATGAAAATCGAGTTTTATTATTATTGTATATATTTGCTAGTGAGATACTTATTAAATTACGGTTGAAAAGGTAAGTGTAAGGTGGATTTTTAATTGGAGAGAGAAAGCTGATGTGGCGCCGATGTGTCAGGCTGTGTAGTTTAATACTATTCATCAATAGGTTTATATATGGTTCACTTTACAAAGAACATTTTTGTCTTTAGTGACGACTTGTTTATTTGGTCACTATTTGCCAATTATATTTTTGTTTTAATAAAGAGTGACGAGATTATTGGTCCACACCACTTTTAATATAGTAAAAAAAAAGGTGACCAAAATTTTGGTCACGAAAAATTATGTAAATAATTACTCTTTAAATGAGAAATATTATTTTAATAACTTTTAATCTATTAATTAAAAGATTCAGACCCTTAATATTTAATGGGGCTCTACATTAAAAGCTTTGTATAACCTGAGGTGGAGATCATTAAAGAACACTGTCATATCAAAAAATAAAAGAAACACATCCGAGCGAATCCATTTTTTCATCAATTAACAAAAAACATCAACTTTCCACCTTTTTAAAAAAAATTAAATTTCATCTTGCAAACGGTAAATCTCAAACGACAAAAAAAACACTATAACCACGTGGGACGAGAATAAAATCATCTTTCTATAAATGGCACTTTATATACTATCGACGAACTTTTTTTTGAATTTTTTTTCAGTCATCTGAAAAAATCATGTGATTTGTAGCAGAATCACATGTGATTTCATAAAATCACATGTGATTTGTGATACAAATCACATGTGATTTTTCCAGACGTAACTAAAAAAAATCGATTTCATATACTTTGGAAGACGATTTTTTTATGTTAAAATTATTCGCGAGAGGAAAAAACTTAACACGTGATTTGGTAAAATCACTTTTATTTGTTGTTTTTAAAAAATCCCTGCTATTTTCATAATCGCATGTGAATTTCAAATAAATTCACTTATGAAATTTTTTAAGTATATAAAACACGTGTATTACAAAAATTCATAAATCGCATGTGAATGATTTTACAAATTTACACTGTGATTTTTTCAAGTAATGAATTACATGTGATTTTTCGAATCACATGAGATTTTTCGAATCACGTGAGATTTTTCGAATCATGTGTGATTTTTTCTGGGTGAAAATTAAAAAAAAAGTTCGTTAAAAGTATATAAAAGTGTCCGTCTATAGAAAGATAATTTAATTATCTTTGCGATGGTATAATTAAATTTTCGTAACGATTAACGTTTGAGGAGATATGTTAATTTTAAAAAAATAGGGAGAAAGCGGGTTTTTTTAATTAAATAAACCATAGGATTTAATATCAGGGACCGTTAGATGAAAATAAAATGGATGGATAGATTGAAAGGATTTGTTCTTTAATTGGGACATTGTTTCTTTATTATATCTTTTTCTCGTGTATTCCCCACACAGCCTTAAGTACAACAACCCTCTTGCATCATCCATGAGTATCTGGCATTCCGAAGAGTGAGTTAATGTCACAGAGCCTATACAAGTTTCCCCCCTTGAAATCAATCCTTTGGTCGTTTTTTAAGAGAAGGCATGTCCAAAAGCTTCATCCAGTTACAACAAAATGCAACATTCCTTTATCAAAACACATAAACAGAACGATTTAAAGATTGGAAAGAAGATTAGATAAAAAGATCTACAAGTGCATGTATACCTGATAACCAAGCATGAAAACATCCGATTTTGGTTTTTTTAAACACCTGAATTTTTTTATCCAATATTTATAAACAATTTTTTTCCACGAAAACTTTAAGGTTTTTAAAAACCTTCTAATGTGGGCAATATTGCAGTGGCTTTGAATTTCTCGGGCTAGTTCAACCATACGACAAAGACTCAAACGATTATAAGGTATGTTTGTTTTTTCTATTATTTTAAAATCATTTGTGACTTGTTAGAATGTTTGTTGTTACAATTTGAATTGGGTTTGACAATTTGATATTGTGTTTGTTGGGTTTAATTTTGTTTTGAAATTCTAAAATAGGAATTGTGGATTAATTGTTGGGTTGAAACCCACGATCTTTAATTGTTGGGTTTATTTTGATGGATTTTTTACATAACACAACCAAATATGGGTATTGTGTCTATATTTTTTGATAAATTGTTGGAATGAAAATTAGCTTTTTTTTTTTTTTTACATTATTATTATAACATACCCCTGCCAAATCAACCCGTTCACTTAGAAAAATGGTGTTGGTGCAAAGCACACACCCGCATAACCTCCATTGACACCTTTTGGATTAGCGATACACAACTTACGCTACTTTACTGTCAAGTTCCTTTGGTAACAGGTACTGTGAATCGTGGTAGTGAAGTGATAGGTGCGGTATAATTGTTAATAACCTTGACTTTGCCTTCGCGGATCATATGATATTAGGTATCTCATAATTGTGTTTTTATAAGTGGAGAACCTCATTGACAATAATAAGACAATGTGAAGTTTTGTTTTGTAACCAGCAAAGTTAAGACCATGATTAAATTAATTTGTTATGCCTTGAGGCTGTTTACAATTGTGATTCCTTTTAACAGGGAGGTTAGCACGTCAAATTTGTGGTAATTAACATGGCGTCATTGGTTTTGCTAAAGCAAAAGGTAAAGCTATTCCCGGTGTATCTTAGAAGGTAATAAACATTTTAGTCAATAAATATATTATCTGTACCTCTCCTAAACCAAATTAGTTAGCACACCACAACATGCTATTTCCTAACATGAACTGTATATATATCACAACAGGCCCATGAGAAATGTTTCCAAAAACTACATTATGTGGAACGACATAAAGACCATACAATTGCTTATGCCATTGATAGTCGGTAAATTAGACCCTTACTATATATATAAATATAAATAAATATATAAATATAATAATGAGAATCAAAAATATCAATCAAATGTAGTAAACCGGGAAGCACGCGATTCTCAGGTCGTTATTCCCCGACGAGGCGTGAAATTGACGGTTACGTTATTGGTATGACTCTTAGATGCTTGAATAATCAAAGATATAATGGGTTTTCTAAAACTACGAATGATATGCAAAAATGAATAAAAGAAAACCCTAAACAAAAGCAATTTAAGAAAAACGCGAAAACGGGAATTTAAACCAAAAACTATGGGAAAGCATAAAAAGGCAAATGAGCAACTTAAGATTCTACGGGCAGCATAAATTAGGCATAAAAGGAAAACCTAAGTCTAATTGAACATAAAAACAAAGGCAATTAATGTTAAAACGCGAAAACGGGAACGAGAATTAAAAACGAACGTGACTAAAAACCTAAAACATGAAAAATTAATCCTAAAGTGAATTTTTTACTTTTCCTAATATTAAGTGATAAAAAGTAAGAATAAAGAAAACTAGAACGAAAACGGAGTTAAATTAAGTTCAAAAATGCGAAAACGAGAATCGGGCCTCAAACCCGTTCTTTAAAAATTAAAATTTTGCAAAAATGACCTTACGAAAGTTTTTCTATTTTTTCTAAGTGCAAAATGATAAAATAAAATTTTCTAAAAAAGAAAAATATTTTTTTGGTTTTTTATTTAATTTATTATAATTAAAAAACAGTTTAAAAGAAAATAAATGATAAAAAATATCAAACGATTATGAAAAATTCTGAAAAATTCATGGAAAGTGCATTATACTATAAAGATCCTATGAAAATTAAAAACTGGAAAAGTGCTTAACGAAAAAGCTAAGAAATAAGCTAAAAAGCTCGAATAAGCTTATTAGGCCAAAACGCCCATAAGAATTTAATTGTGCAACATTAAACCAGATGGCCCTGCTGGCGCTACTGGTTAATGAGCATGTTGTGTGGGACATTGGTTATAAAGGGGGAGGTCCAGGGTTCGAGCCTGGGCCTCTCTCTTTTTGGAAATTTTTTTTTTCATTTTTTTCTTTTTAAAAACTTAAACAACAGACAAAAATATTAAACTTTAAAAAGCAACTATTATTTAAACTCAAAATAAGCTGGTGATAAGCACATTCAAGTTAACAGATTGTTGGGTTTTAAGGCTAGAAGGAAACAAAATGAGAGTGTTTGGCTTTTTATACTACATAAGCTAAGGTAAATGAAGAATAAGCTAAAACAACCCTACACTACACCTAATGAACAAGATAAGGCAAAATAAGCTAAGGGAATAAGCAGCTACAAGCAGAAAAAGTCAATAAGCACTTATTGCCAAATAGCATACCAAACAGTCTAAGGAGGCAAATATGAGCTTATTTTCTGGCAGCTTAAAGGAATCTTAAGGAAGTGGGAATTATACTAGCTTAGAGATTAGCTTATGGGCTGCAATAATATGAAAAGAAAAAAGGAGTTTGACATTAAAATGGACTATGAAAAATAGAAAAAGGGGATCACACACTCAGTGGCAACTGAGTGTGGTTTTCATACGGGACAAAAGGCTTATTTGCAGCCTCAAAATAAGCTACTAAATAAGCTCCTAAGACTAAAGCAAGCTGAAACAGATAAATAGGCATACCTAATGAGCTTAAAGAACAAAAATTCAAATCTTAAAACCACTTTTAACCAACTTAATTCTCAGATTAAAAATAGGACCCCTTTTTTTTAGCTAAATGTCTTGACAGATTTAGGCCTAAAAAAGAATGACAATTGCATACTTAAATGAACTTCTTTCTACTACATTTGGGAATAAAAAAAACAATGAAACACTATTAAATGACACTTAATCAAGAATTAATCAAGGAAGCTGATATAAAGAAAAAGAAAACCAAAAATTCTAACTAATGCTACTTAAGACCTTAAAAATGAAATTTAAATGATGACAACCTTTTAAAAAAACAGTTTAACACTCTTAATTTTGCTAGTTAAAAATGGCTTTGTGACCCAACCAAATGAAAACACAAATTTGACCCGTTTTTAAACCTTAACCCAAACACCCCTTAAGACAGATTCCAACCATTTTTTAACTTATAAAAATAAGATTTAAGCTTTAAAGTAGTGTAAACAGGTTAAGCTAAGAACTCATAAACATAAGAAAACAAGTTTTATCAAGATTTAAACATCAAATTACACAAGAACAATAGAACATTAGCCAAAAGATTTTTAGCATAAACTTAAAAATTTAAACAAAAATTACAAAGTTTTTAAAGTAAAATTACAATATTGAAAAGACATTTAAACATTAAAAATAAAAAGCTAAACAAAAGAAACTCGCTCCTGGTCTTCTTGTCTTCACTTCTATATATAAGCTGCTTAAATCTGTTTGGTTGTGTTTCTTTTGTGAGGAGAACCAAGAATGCATCTTGGTCCTTGGATTAGAGTAGAGCCCAAGCCATAAGATCTTAACCATTGATCTCTTTGTCGTTTTAGTGGAACCAATGAAGCATTAGAGGATTGCCAGTGTGTACTTTGGAATTTTGTGAGGTGGGATAAGGTTTTGGAGTGGAGTGGGTGCTTGTTGTTGTTTGTTGCAGTGGTCAGAACACACAAAATGTGTGTGTGAAATGACGGGAAAATGGGGGGAGAAAATATATACAGTACTTACTGCAGGTTTAAAGTTTGAGGGTTGCCACAAAAAGTCCCTCAACTCTAACTTGTCCCTTGCAAACTTCGTCCTTGTGTTTGTCATCTTTGCCCCTTGTAGTTAAAAATGGTTTTCACCGTTAGTCCTTAAAGGACTAACGGTATGAGTACTAAGCACATAACGGGCGTTAAGTGTTTATATGGAATTGGATTTTGGGCGAGTTGATAGAGTTGGGCCCGTTTGGATTGTTGATTAAAAGTTGATATAGGTTTAGTATATAAGTGTAAGTGGGCTGACCCGGCCTACTAGGTGGGTACGGGTGGGCCTACTTTTGGCAGTCTACATTTTTGGGCTCGATTTTCGATGCTCTTTCCAAATATACATCCGGGGTTGACTTTAACTTCGCTTTGACTTTATTAAATGCACAAATGTTGTCGAGTCAATCCGGAAATGTTCGTTTTAGCTCCGTTTTCAATCCTTTTGTACCTTTGGCATTGGTTTTTCGCGCTCTTTGCAAATCCATGCTCGGTTTTGTCCGGTTTGGCTTCATTTTTTGTCCTTTAGTGAATATCCAGTACCTGCACAGTACAAACACAAAAACAAGCATATTTATGGCATTTTATGTGCGTTTTTGGTCGTTTAGGGTTGATTTATTAGGTAAAAGGTATGTGTAATTACACACATACCAAAATCCTCCATACTAAACTATTGCGTGTCCTCACACAATGCTACAAGTAAGCACTTAGAAAACTAAGAATTTCAATCCCTCTCGACTACTAACCTCGAAAAGTAAAGACTCATAAGTTTTGAAAAGCCCAATCTTTACCATTTTTAAACTCTTATTCCTACACATATTTTTTTGTATTTTTCATTTCAAGCAACTAACTAACTTATTTGACTTTTGTTATTTTATAACTTTTAGGGATAATAGAACAAGATGCATTTCGATCTGAGAATGCCCCAACAAGGATAAATTCATCGTCCCTGACTTTTCATTTATTCCAAACCAAGCTTAAAACAAAATCACCGCTAATTATGAGTTAAGATGCTAACACTACTCATATTTGCAACTTGTAAACTTTTCACTCCCGACAATTATTATATTAAGGTGACTGTGCTATTTCGAATTTCAACCATGGATCAACATTTATTATGCAAAATTCTATGCTTCACGCTTCACCCGAGAATATTGAGTTTGAAGGCGAGATCATCCCATGTAGCGACTTTTGTCTATGCACATCCCAACCTTGCGGCTAAGTGACTAGGCTTTTGACACCTCACAGAGACTAGTATCGGGACTCACGGACCTTTGGTTTCAAAGACTCTTAGGTTTCTCGTATATACATAGCTTATTTAGAAAAACTTAAAATAAAATAGTCTTAGTTCAAAAATATATTTAAATTTAAGAAAAAATAAATTTTCCATATATTTATTAAATCATACTTATTCACACTTAACATTAA
>BQNB010083563.1:0-29004 GCA_026074375.1 Tanacetum coccineum | reverse complement strand
AAATTCGAGCCAACGATGCATAATATAAAAATTTTAACTTCTTAGGATGTGTAAACGGATAACGATCCTAAGCACGGCTCGCGAATTATTAGAAAGAGAATTTTCACCAAATCGGCTAATAAGCAAAACTCAAAATTTTATTCAAAAGTAAAAATAGAAATTAAGTCGGGATTTAATATTGACCTTGAAAATGTGAAATGTCACAGATAAACTACTCGATCCTCATGAATGCAATTATTTTCAAAGAATTCGAAAGTACGTTTTAGTGGTTCGTTGTATTCAATGGATATTTTTGGAATGTAAGTTCTAGTGTTTTTATGGTCATTCGATGTTTTGTGAGGCATTGTTAACTAAATTGAAAAATGATACAAGATTTTATTATTGTGAATATGTTAATAAGAATTTGTCTAGTATGTGCATATATGGAACAAATGTGGAGTTGTGGCTATCGACTCTAAAACAAAAACCTATGAGTTAATCCAAACGCTCTTTAATTCAATTTTGCTCATCCAAACATGTCGAAAATATTCAATGATTATATATCTTGAATGATGTTTATGAGATCATAATGCATGAACGCAAAAACGTTTTTAGAGTGTATTAACAATGCATTAACACATTTTAATGGTGTTCTTAACGTGAGTAATATCAAAAGAAAATTGAGGTTTTTGTTCATAACAAAAATTTTAATAAACACACTCAATTATGCAAATCTTATGTCTACGAGAAGCATAATAGTTATACATTTTGTTATTATAGTTCTAATTGCACACAATTAAAATAAAAATGAAAAATCCTCAATTTTGATTTTATGTTCAACATGAACCCTAGATGCAAATTTGAAAGAAAATAGATGAAATCACTTACAATTGATGATCTTTATGATGTTAGGACTGATTGTCAGTGTTAGATTGATCTTCAATTTAAGTTTTAATAGTTAAATTTGAGATTTTGAAGGTTTTGGTTTGTTTTCATCGCTGCACTAGAGAGAAAGGGGTGTTTGTTTTTGTGTTTTACAAAATGAGGGTGACAGACATAAGAGTCTTCTGGTGGCGATCTCATATCAATCTAGGGACCGCCAGATTAAATCAGGGGGCCGCACTAGATATAGGGGTCGCCATGCAGATAGTTTTTTACTTGAATTTTGACAAAAAATTACTGAAGGAGTGACATTTTAATTTGCATTTCGTGAATTAAAAATACTTAAAGTACTTAGGATGAAGTAATTAAGTTGTCACGACACGAAGTGAAACACAGACTAGAATTGAGACAGAAGCAAAGAAGAACTATTTATGGAAAGTGTTCCATCATTCCTAAACCAAGATGTAGATAGTTAAAAGATTCACGTTTAAGGGGTTTAGTGAGAATGTCGATGATATTGTCGGCGGACAACACTTTTTCGATAGAGATATGTCCTTTCTGGACATTATCACGAAGAAGGTGGTGATGAATTTCGATGTGTTTAGTTCGCGAGTGTTGCACTGAGTTTTTGCTAAGGTCAATCGCGCATTTATTGTCGCACATGATTAGGACACCATCAAGTCGAATGTCGTAGTCGATAAGAGCTTGTTTCATCCATAGTGCTTGTTGACATGCCTTTCCGGCGCTTACATATTCGGCTTCGGTAGTGGATATAGCAAGAGCGATTTGTTTCTTCGAGAACCACGATGTTAAACAACATCGTACGAACATACAAATACCGCTAGTGCTCTTTAGGTCCACATAATCTCCCGCATGATCAGAGTCGCATATACTACGGTTTCTATGTTGGTCCCCTTAGGATACCATAATCCTAAGTGCGTAGTGTCATTAATGTAACCGCTTTAAGATGAAAGGTTTTGGGATCCTCTTGGAAGCATGCACAAAGGCAGACACTAAACATAATATGAGGCTTACTTGCCATTTGGTAGAGCAAACTACGTATCATGCCTCGATGCTTGGTACTATTTACCGACTCACACTCTTCGTCTTTCGTGAGTTTAGTATCCGAGGACATAGGGGGTTTCATTGGTTTAGAATCTTCTAAGCCAAATTTCTTAAGCATTTCTTTAATATATTTAGATTGATTATTGAAGATACAATCTTTCATTTGTTTTATTTGTAATCCAAGGAAGAAGTTAAGTTCACCCATCATGCTCATCTCGAACTCGTCATACATGATTTTGGCAAATTCATCACACATGTCTTGACAAGAAGTTAAGTTCACCCATCATGCTCATCTCGAATATAATGTCATCGACATATATTTGAACGATGATGGGAGTTGAACTTTTCTTCTTAGTAAAAAGTTTGTTATCTACCATTCTTATTTTGTACTCATGTTTAATAAGAAAAGCTTTTAATCTATCATACCAAGCTTTGGGTGCTTGTTTAAGACCATATAAATCTTTCTTTAGTTTATAAACATGATCCGGTTTTTTGAAGTCAATGAATCCTGGAGGTTGTACCACATATACCTCCTTATTGATAAAACCGTTTAGGAATGCACTTTTTACATCCATTTGGAATAGCTTAAATTCTAAAGCATAAGTATAAGCTAATAATATCCTAATAGACTATAACCTAGCAACTGAGGCATAAGTTTCATAATAATCGATGCCCTCTTGTTGATTATAACATTGTGCAACTAACCTAGCCTTATTTTGAGAAACAACACCGTTCTTGTCTAACTTATTCCTATACACCCACTTAGTTCCTATGATTGTCATATTATTAAGTTGTGGAACTAACTCCCACAAATAATTTGTAATGAATTGATTTAATTCTTCTTAATTGCAATAATCCAACTTTCATCTTTTAAGGCCTCATTCACATTATTAGGTTCTATAGTAGATATAAAACAAAAGAAGTTACTTTGGTTTTGGGCTTGAGACCTAAGGGTTCTTTAGTTAAGGTTTCCTATGACATTTTCTAATGGATGGTTCCTAGATCCCTTAATATTGACTACTTCATCAATTTCTAAAATTTCATCCTCAATGTCATTTTCTAAGTTTTTCTTTTCGGTAACCTTAATTGCTTCTTCTTCATTTAAGTCATCATCCACCAAGGGTGATGTCTTAGATGGTGGAGGAGTTTCATCGAATGTTACATTGAGTGATTCTTCGATTTTCATAGTGTGTTTGTTGAGGATGACGTAGGCTTTACTATTTTGGGAGTAACCTAAAAAGACACCTTCGTATGATTTTGGGTCAAAATTTGTAAAGTAGTCTTTGGTGTTTAAGATGAAGCACTTGCTTCTAAACACTCTAAAATAATCAAGAGTAGGTTTCCTACCTCTCAAGAGTTCATAAAGTGTTTTACCTAGGATGGCTCTAATTAGGATTCGATTGAGGATGTATGTTGAAGTATCTACGACATTACACTAAAACTTTTGTGGTAACGATTGTTTGTTTAACATGGTTCTACTCATTTCTTGTAGTGTCCTATTTTTCCTCTCAACTATGCCATTTGATTGTGGAGTTCGTGGAGCCGAGAAGTTATGTCTAATACCGTTGGCATTACAAAACTCTCCAAATTGCACTTCATTATCAAATTCCCTATCGTGGTCCGTCCTAATTAATACTATTAAACATCATAATTGATTTTGTATTTTCTTACTAAAGATTTCAAGTTGCTAGAAAGCCTTGGTTTTATTCTTAAGAAATCTTGTCCAATTATACCTAGAGTAGGCATCTACTATGATTAAGGTGTAGAGGTTTCCTTCGTAGCTCCGTACGGCGGATGGACCAAAAAGATCCATGTGAAGGAGTTCTAAACATCTAGTCGTTGAGACTATATTCTTAGCTTGACTAACATGAGCTTATTTTCCCATTTTACAAGCATCACAAAAATGTCTATAAAACTTAAGCTTGGGTAAGTGTCTAAGTAATTCCTTAGAAGTTAATGATTGAATGAGATGCATATTAGTGTGACCCAATCTCCTATGCCACAAAGTGGAGTTTTCATCCATCATTGCAAGAAAATTTTTTCTTTTGCCTCATTTCCTAATTTCATCACATATAAGCCTTTCTTCCTAATAACTCTACCTATAGCCTTACCGTCCTTAGTAATTTCACTATCATGTTCAGAGAAAGTTACTCTACATTTATTATCACATATATGACCTACACTTAGCAAGTTAAATCGTAAGTTATCTACATGTTCTACATTAACTATATTGAGAGAGTCATTAGAAATCGTACCTTTGCCAATGATATTACTGCGAAGATTACTACCAAAAATTACTTTACCTCCATTGTATGCCTTGTAGGTTGAAAAGAGCTTTCGGTTGCCCGTCATGTGTTTAGAGCATCCGCTATCTTTTATTAACTCGCCGGGTTCCAAGTCAACTCCAAGGCATATCTATTTATATAAGACAACAACTCAAACATTTAGTCCCTAATATCTCATGGGCCAAAGTTGTTAGTGCCACATCCCTTGCATTTATTGTATTGGATTATGATGAGGAAATGAAGAACACATTCCCCATGACATGGAACTTTGAGGTTGGAAGTTATTCCAAGTTACATGATATCCATGAGGTTGGTTTTGTCGACCAACGTTTCTTTTTGGTTGTGGTGTTTTAGAATGAGGATAATGATTATTGACTCTTCTAGGTGGTGGAGTTTTTGACCTAAAATTTGATTTGGAAAATCCAACTCTGGGTTTTAACGATGATTTATTAAATTGTTTAACTTCATTATCACTAGCAACGAGAAATTTAACATTGTTTGCTATTATATGTTTTGGTCTAGGACCCAAAATGGATTTTTAAGCATGATCAGATTTTTTGACATCTGGTGAACAGACAGGCGGTCCCTTAATTTCTTTAGGGTCCGTATATGCTTTATGGGGGCCGCCCAAAGTATTTTGGGGACTGCCACCAGAAGGCGTTTCATTCTGAGATTTCACAAATTTTATATCCTTAGTATTGCTAGATGATGCTTCAAATGAGTTAAACCCTAAACCCGATTTATCTCTGGAGGGTTTTTGATTACTCAACATTTCATTTAAAAAATGTGTACTCTTCTCAAATTGAGTATCTTAAAGGCTCCCTCTTTGAGTTTTTCGTTGTCGATTTTAAGTATTTGACACTTTGTACATTCGAGATCAACTCCCTTGTTTTTCTCGAGTTTTGACAACTTTTCTTTCAACTCACTAATTTCATTCTCTAAACTTTTTCTAACGACTTTTAACCGTTTCTTCTTAGTGATTATTTTTAGAATCATCTTGCACAATCTATGATATTCATTATCTAAAATAAAACCATCTATTGATGAATTTTCATCACTAAAGTAAGAGGATTTGGAACATACCTCACTAGATGCTTGAGGCATGAGACATGTTTAGTCATTAGCATTTTCATCATCTTCCTCGCCGCTATCACTCCAATAAACCTCCGAAAAATGCTCTTTGGTTCTTGTCTTTCGGTGGTTTTGGACATTCTCCAATAAGATGATTTGGTTCTTCCGCATCTAAAGCACTTCCTTTCACTTTTGTAGTTCTTGTCGTCTCGGCTTTTTCGGAAAGTCTTTTTATCATTCGTATGTTATCTTACAAACCTACCTCTTCTCTTGAAGAACTTCTTAAAGTCTCTAACCGCCATGGCATATTCTTCGTCTTTACTTTCGGAAGTCGAACACTCCTCATCACTAGATTCCTTCTTAGCCTTTATCTTAGACTATTTTGGAATCTTTCTTAATGATCATTTCATGAACTTTGAGGTTCTTCGTTGCGTTTTGTCAAAAACGTGATTGCGTTTTGTGGTGAAGACAAAATAGTACCGTACCTGAAAACGACTATTGATAATGACATTTTGTACTTATTGCGTTTTGTGAATTTCAGCAGGTTGCGTTTTGTGTAGAAAGATTGCGTTTTGTCAAGATTTGATTGCGGTTCGCCTAGAAGAATCATTCCATTTTGTTGGAACTTGCGTTTTTCAAGTGATTGAAGACCTTTATAGCTAGCAAACAAAACAAAACTCTGCCAAAATTTTCTAAATGTTGCGTTTTGTGAAGAAAATCGCATTGCGATTTGTTAAAAAGAGTTGCGTTTTGCTCTTGCGATTTGTCTAGAAAACTTGCGTTTTGCTCTTGCGGTTTGTCTAGAAAACTTGCGTTTTGTGGGAAAATCTTGCGGTTTGTCAAAATTCAAAGATTGCGATTTGTCCGAGTTTCTTCTTGCGTTTTGTCCAAGAATCAATGTTGCGGTTTGTCTAACAGTAATAGTAGACTGCGTTTTGTCAAGACATCATTGCGTTTTGTCTCATTACAAGACACTGCGTTTTGTCAGAATTGAGCAATTGCGTTTTGTCAAAATCTTTGGCATTGCGTTTTGTGACCATTGTCTGCGTTTTGTTAACATTTGGGACCTCGGGACTTTGAGACGTTGTAACAGACATAGAAATTAACAACAAAACCTCAAGGACTAATTAAACGAACTTTGGACTTTAATTCGGACTTACATGGACAATTAAATCCACAACAACATACCATTATCATCAAACTTTAAACATTACAATGAACTTTTCCGGTTTTTCATCGATTTTGTAAAATCCCGCGAAAGAACTCAATTTCTCGGTTTAAATCTTTGACTTGTAAAATCCCGTGGAAATTAATTACTTTCAATTAATCACAGATTCAATCAACACATCTACTTAAGATCCACTTTATCACTTCATAATTCAACAATCATTCATCATGACTACTCCAATTGTAACTTCCACAACTGACAGTCAAATGCATAACAACATAATGGCAGCTGGTTCAAGGGATCGTCCACCAATGCTTGCAACAGGACGATATGCACAATCAACACCACAAAGAAAATATAATGAAGATTTATAATCTTGAGGAGGAGGAAAGAGATCACTTGATAACAATTCGTTTTTAGATGAATACAATTGTTCTTCTCTTGCACTTGATTAGAAGAAGGGAGGAAGAAGAAATTAATCACTTGAAACAAGATCAAGACATGTTAGTGATCAAGATATGTATTTTAGAAAGAAAGAAAGAAGAGAAAATTCATGGCAAGAGGTTGTATGTCGGAACCAAAAATCACTTTCACTTCATTATAATGAACAAGAAAATAAGATGAGATAAAATTGGAAGAATTGTAGAGAGAAGTTAGAGAGAGAAAGGTAGAGAGAAGAAAAAGATTGGAAGATTACTTGCAAAATTACAAAATGAGAATTAACAAGAACCAACCCCCTCTCCATACTTGGAGAGGGGTATTTATACTTAATACCAAGAGGCTTTCATGCCTTGGTATTTCTACGGGCCGGGCTCGGGATTACTTGGGCTTTCGCCCGATACACGTGACCGGTTAGATTACATTTAAGAGCCCGTTTACCCGTGTAGCCTATTACAACGTATAATTAATTAAGTGACCGAGACCTAATATAATGAACGAACTTCCATTGTTCGACTCAATATATTTTGAGGCTAACAAATGACTTAGATCCATATCCAATTTTAACACGGTATCGGAAACAAAGAGATTGTAAATTCATAAATCATTTAACTATGACTTTATGAAAGTACACTCAGGTATTCCTGGAAGCATTTGCGTGTTGCTAGACGCTTACCAATGTTATTATATTATTTAAGACATGTCCAAGTGGAAGCTGTTGGGATATGTACATATATCAAATAATATATGTCCGGAAAATTACGTGAGCCTATGGGGGCACACGCGTTTACACAGAGGATACGTTTATTAATGAAATTAATATATTTATTGTATGCTAATTATATTAATATGTTTCACGAAATAATTAAACATGTCTTTAATTATGACGTTAGACGTTATAAATAATTAATAGATATTAACAAGTGAAGGACTTGTTAGTACGAAAACCAAACCCGTGGGGTGTTGGTTGTGACCGGTCGAACCAAGAAAAGAACAAGGGGGAGAGTGTTGATTTATGAAATTTGAGGAGGTATTCTAGTCTAACTTGGAGAACAAGTTTAGAGACTATATAAACACCCCTAAATTTATAAATCAGGGTTGAGATATGATATACCCTTAATACAGACGACACAATTATTATATCCCTAATATGTGTCGATATCCCATATCCTATGAATACTAATCGCATGCAAGCTTTTCCTTTAGATATATTATTAATAAGATCTACATGCATGTATAATCTACATGCAAATGCATACGCGATATATTATATGTATATTCTTTATCCCTTGTGGTTTGACGATGGGTTAATATATGTGGGATTCGATCGTGTGACGACAAAAACCAAAACAAGAACATCGTGTTCGGATGTTTTATTCGTGAAGCAAGTACTAGCATTCTAGCGTATCTCAGTGCATACCATAGAGGTTATCTACTTTGGTAACTTATTTGGTTTCGCGTATTATATTTATACATACACGTATATTCAAGACGGTGTAACGTTTATTGCTAAAAGATACACATCTCTAATCTTGTTAATTATGAATTCTATACATGTTTACTTTCCGCTACATACTCGTGTTTAATGGTTAAAAGTTGTAAAAACCCAACAGTGGGTTTGACGCTTGGTTCGTCGTGATGCTCCCTGAGGTGTGGTTTGAAGCGGATCGACTCCACTAATGGTTATGATTTCATCGTTGCTAGTCGGGTGGCGGTATGGGCTGTTTTAGTTTCCTTTCAGAGAAATATCGTAACGGTCCCACGGATGGCGCCAATTAGATTCACGGGTCCTCCTTATGGACCTAAGTCACTTGACCTTATCCCATAAGAGTGTAGCGTGAGTTCACCGTCATTTAACGAGTGGGTGATTAGTACAAAGAACACGTACTTCTAATATTACGTTGAAGGGTAATAGTTTCTAGGGGCGGCGATTCCCCTTAGGTAACTTCATATTGCATATGAAGTTTTACGCCACATTCTCGAGTTAGAATTAGGAGACTTCATATATTTTCCTTGTATTTGTGATGACGCATGTGATTATGTATTTTCCTCCTATTTGAGCCACATGCGTGCTTTAGACATAATTAATTTTTTGGAGAATCGTTAGGATAGCCTATCACTGTTGTATACTTGTATGTACAATGGAAAGATTGAAAAGAAAAAAAGATGTGACAAACGACACACGTTAGCTACAACAATGCACGGGTGGATACACAATCATCCATATGATCCCATAGACCTCGTTTAAGGATTCCAATCTAGAAAAAGAATTGATAGCTTGTGGACTAGAGTTAAAATCTCCACAAAGGGGTGAGCATATCCAAATGTATCACATATACAGTATATCCAATTTTGAATCATGTAAGCTCGCAACAATTACCACAAGGGGTGAGCATTCGACTCGGTTCGGTTGGTTTTGCTCAGCCTAAGTCCACAACTAAATTAGTCCCAAGCCCAACTTTGTGTGTTACCCAAAAGCCAACTACTATTTTATGCGGTAACTAATTACCCCAACCAGCCACTGCCAAAACATTTGCAGAGCATTCTGAAAACAGCATCAAAGGATAACAAGAAAGATACGAGATTAAACACATTCCAAAAGCAATACTAAAAAGTTGAAATTCATGAAGTCAATGGCAAAGTTAACATTAAACACATCCTAACGAAAGGTTCAAGAAAACACGCATAACTCCCACCACTTTTGAAATTCATAGTTAGAAGAACCAAACACATATTTTGCTCCTCGCTCACTGCATACGTCTCTTCTTGTTCGCGCTTTGTCAGGCAGCATATCTTGCTCGTTTTGGAGTTTTTTCTGCTTCAATATTTGCTTCAGGATATCCTTCCTGCAAGCGATATTTTTATTAGTTCACCACATAATCACTTGTTATGTATTACATTTGTAAAAAATTAACAAAGACAAGGTTTCATTTCTCACAAGAACAAGTTGCTTCTCAAGAGCATGAAGATCTGTTAGCCATAAAGACTTGATGATAGAAGCATCCTGGAGATAAGCAATCTTTTTATTCATTGCATCCTGTTCTTCCTCTAACTCCTTCATATCCTTAGCTTCCAATGTTAGTAATGGTATAGACAGCAAATAATCATATCCTGTTCTTTGCTCCTCTTGGGTTTCTTCCCTTCCTACACCATCAACCTCCCTTGCAATTGATGGTAAAGATTTGAAACCTTTGGTCTTTAATTCCGCACACCTCTCATCCTTTGATTTCAATGCCAAATCAAGATTTCGAACTTCTTTGATAAACCTCAATTTGTTCTCCACTACCAATACATCTTTCTTGAGTTTGCAAAGCAGAGTTGTCTGTTAGCCATGACCACAGTTGGATTAGTTCACAGTTTGATAATCTATTAAAAAGATGAAAAAGAACATCACTTACCTTCCTCTTTTCATAAAAGTCAAGACGAAGGTGAAAGAAATCCTCAAGAACTATACACAAAAAGATATGAACCGTCAATGAACAATTTAAGAGTATATAAATCAATCTTTTGTTCATGCAAATGTTACTTACTTTGTTTGGGGGTGTGATACTTCTTTAGTTCATCATTTTTATCAAAGAGATGCATATCGGCTGTGCTTAATGTAGTTTTTAGCTTAAATTTATGATGGATCCCCTCTTGTATTGCTCCATTAATTTGATCTTCACTCATGGTAATTTTAAAATGCACACTAGTAGTATCATGGCGAGCCTTGTAAGCCTTGTAAGCCTGCAAAAAGAAGAACATCGGGTTGCCATAGATTTAATAAAATTAAAATACAATATAGGCGTTAACTATTTAAAACTTGTTAATTTACCTTAATGTCTCTCCCACCCCGTGAAAGTGCATCCAAAAATTTCTTGTAATCCTGAGTCCAACACCTTACTGGGAGTTCACTAATAATAAGAGCATCATTGTCCTTGGTTATAATTCCTTTTGTGGTATATTCATTTGATGCTGTTTCCCAAATATCTCCTTCAAATCCTTTATACCATGGAAGCATATCTACCATTGCTTTACCTTCTAGTCGGCGTTTTAGGTTTGCAATAATGTCTCTCGGATTATAATTTGGAATAAACGAACTCCAGGTTCCTCTTGCTTCACTTCCGTTTACCAGAACCATTGGGATGATTGGAACAAGACTTTTTGAAAAAGAAAAAAAAAATGAATCGTTATAACAACCAAAATACCATATACTTATAAAAATACACAGATTATAAACTACCATGCAGGCTCAATGGATTGACCACCCTCATTCAAGTAGTTGAGAAGTAGTTGATCATCCTTGTGAAAAAGATATGGTGTGATAGGAGAGAGTTGAGTGAAAAGCAATGTGCCAACTCCATGATCTTTACCACCCTGCAATGGAAGAATAGACTTTAAAGTATGCAATGCATACAAAATAGTAAATGTTTAAATTGTATATCTCACCATCACACGTGTACCAAATTGCCCATTCGGCTGAAGAAGGTTAATGTTGTTACTACCAACATAATTTTGGGCCATGCCGATAATGGTACTGACTAGACTCGCCTCACCTTCTAAATCATAAGGAGAGTGCTCAAACACATAACTACAAAAGTGATCGACTTGAGTTCTCTGAATAATGGGCTTCTTCAAGGCATAGAACAGGATCTTTCTTTGGTGAGGTTTCAACCCATCCACCATTGATGGGATTGATCTTTGGATATCAGCCATTGCATATTGCTTGAACTCTTGGTTGATGAAGTCAAGGTATCGGATGCACTTTTGCGTTGGGTCAAAAAGAGTAACATCCTGCATCAAGAAACAATGATTGTAATGAAGAACACCAAAAGTTGCCTAGCATGTATTTTTACTTTACACAATCACTTTTTGAGAAAATGATTGTAATATATGGAGTAATATTTTTGTAATCATAACTAAATGCATTAACTATTTATTATGATTTTGAAAGTTGACTCAAGGAGTGGTTTCAGCACAACCTGCAAGTATTTAAGGCATTGCATATTTGTTACTATTTTTTAAAAAGGAGAGAGGTGTTTTCTGGTCCAATCAATTTCAACCCTACTAAATGATATCTTTTGACACAATGATATTCTATCAATCACATTCGACGCCATAACTGTTTATAACTAAGTTGACAAAAGCTGATAATGATAATGACGAAACCTCAGGTTCTAGAAGCCAGCGCTTTCTCGCCTCAATCTTCTTATTACTGAAGACAAGCTCAATTGCATTATCATCCTCGTCATTGACCCAAACAAAGTCCTTAATGTGCTGATCAAAACAATACTCTCCTCTATCTTCTCTTTCTTTAATTGTTTCCAGCCACTAAAGATAATGAAAAATATTATAAATTGCAAAAAACAACATATAATTGCTATTCAAAATTTTGTTTACCTCATAGTACTTTATATTGTAATTGTTTTTCAATTTTTCCTTCTTACACCATGCCTCATACTCGGGCGTTGAATAGAACAAGAACACTTTATTAGTCTTCTTGTGAGAGGCCTTAATAATTGGTGCTATGAACATTTGCAAAAAGCTTTTGACTTTTAGTAAAGATGGCCAGAAAAAGTGAAGGAAGTTGATCAATAGCCCTTTCATTTGTAAACCATCATCATCCTACAAAACACATTTAACGTTTATACGCGCATAAAAAATGGCAGATAGTTGATATTATCAACGCATAGTACACACCTCATCAGCCATAATCATCAAGTGTCCATATCTCAATTCGTTAACATTTTCATAGATTTTACCATCTTGGAGGCCAAGAATCTTCTTAATGTTTTGAATTTGAGTGTTTTTCTCCAATTGTTCTGGACTTGCTTCCCTCACATTGAGCAACTCACCTTTCAAAGGAAACACACCATATTTATCTTGGCCCACAACAGATAATCGAGACATCTGCACAGAAATAAACATTGTAACAAATGATTGTTTATGTGAATACACGCATAACATCGACAAAGACAAAGACAGCTTACTGCAATATCTTTGGCATAATCTCCTTTTGTTAGAATTAAAGTGCAGTACTGGGAAGAAGGTGTGTCAGCTAAGTTAGCATCTCTGAGTTCAGGAATATTGAGTTTCCCTGCATTACTCTTTTTTTTAGACAGATCTTCAAACAGTGAGTCTGCAACTGCAAAAACATGTACAAGACAATAACATAAGTTGTCACACCAACTAATTTTTTTTTTTGAAAAAAAAGAGGAGTGGTTGTGCATACTTTTCTTCAAAAACTCTTGTGTGAGTTCACAGGTTGATCCAAAACTGCCCTTATTAGTAGTCAACTTCAGTTTAGTTTGTGAATCAAATGTAGGGTCGTCAATATGTGCGTTGACAAACACCCAAAGGTACCTCTTTATGTCATTTGGTTGGAGATTCAGAATCTCGGCAAGGAAATTGGTAATCTGCCTCGTTATATGATTGACATGTGACCCTCCCTTCATCGTCGCAATATTATTGACAAAACTCACCTAATTAATTCATAAGCATATTTTAGTGAATATTTACCTCATAAACTCAATACAAAATTTTATACCTGGTCAAAATGCTCAAGATGGCCATCAGCTATAGCAACACAAATCTCCCATCTATCATTAAGTTTTTCATAAATCCTATATAAAATGAGAGATGATTAGCATCCAATTAGCAATTAAGTATTCATGATAAATATTAAAAAGAACCTCGTAGTATGAGTAGATGTTTGGAGATAAATCTCAACATAGTCTCGAAAGGTTTTAGGCGAAACGCATGTTCCATCTAGTTCAACCTTCACACGAGAGCAGCATCCTGCTAAGTCGACCACCCGTCTCTTCATCAAAGCGATTGTATCATCATCTTCCAGGCATCCCATACTCAATTTTAATAAATTAGGTTTAAATGAAACCATAGTCGACTTTTTACGACTACTCGACTTTCTCTTAGTGTGCCTCAAAAATTGCCCCATGGTGTTGAACACCTAAAAATAAGAAGTAGCACTTTATGTATTGCACATCTAAACCCAATTTTAAAGACATTTAAATAAACATTTTGCAATACATAGAGATTTTTTTAAAATTGCTTATTTACTCAAATCCAAAATCAAAACTCTAAAAGAGTGTTAGGATTAGCTTCCTTTATGGCTTATCAGCTTACTCATAAATGAGTAGCACTCGCTGATGAGGCTTTTTCAAATCAGAGTATACAATATAAGAACACAAACTCTATTTCACTAAGGGGGTGTTTGTTTCGGCTTATATTTGGGCTTATGAGCTTATTTGGTTTCGGCTTATATAACATAAGCCTCAATATTCTAGCTTATTTTGAGACTTGTGGGCTTATATAAGTTAGTCTCAAAATAAGCCGGAAGAATTGGGGCTTATGTTATATAAGCCGAAACCAAATAAGCTCATAAGCCCAAATATAAGCAGAAACAAAAAAACACTAATAATCCTCCCCTATCCTCCCCTATATAAAACAAGCTTACCTTCAACTAGATCTCCTCCCAAAACTCTTAGAAAATGACACCTGGCAATTAAACTCATCCTACGGACCTAAATAAAAGTTGACTTTTAAAAAGAAACGTCCCCATCAATAATCAATTGAGCCTCCAGCAATAATCAGTCAACAAAACTCCTCTCCCCAATCAATATCAACGAAACCCTAACCCCAAAAACCTCTCCCATATCCTTTAATCCCTAATTAATCATCAATAAAATCAACAAATCAGTTTATACGAGAACAAATACAATGATCACTAAAACAAAATTAAAAGTGAAATCCATTTGTTTAGTTTCGATTTCTTTGAAGATGGTTTCAATGTCAAAAAACAGGTTAGTATATCGATTTCTTGAAGATCGGTTCTCTTTTATTATTGGATTTGGATGATTCTGATTTCAATATATAGTAGTAGTATTTGAAATTTTGTTTTAATTCTAATGTAGGATGTTTGAAAATATATGGGATAATAGAGGAATTTTTGAAAACGATGTTTAAAAAAAAACGATTTAATTCAAACATAGGTTCATAGGTAACTAACCTCCATAATTATTGCTTAGTTTCTTTTTAGTCCGTACCTTTTCGTTCAATAAAATCAATACCGTTTCAGGGAATAGTCTGGAGTTGCGTCTTCTAGGAGCCAAAAGAGCACAAGAAAAGATGATGATCCACTTCCAATGCAAAGTACCATCGTTGCTGAAGGTGAGCTTAGTGAGAAAAATGCTTTTTCATATGAAAAACTGAACGAAGGTTCTCTATTACCATATGTCGAGAGGTGGTTCTGTGCATAAGTAGGTTTTTATTTTATCTTCTTTTTATTT
Source organism: Tanacetum coccineum (assembly GCA_026074375.1). Lineage (NCBI taxonomy): Eukaryota > Viridiplantae > Streptophyta > Magnoliopsida > Asterales > Asteraceae > Tanacetum > Tanacetum coccineum. Next base: position 13,831 of record BQNB010083563.1, on the reverse strand, counting down.
ATTTTTCTAATAATCGAAGGGAATTTAACTACGTCCCTGTTGTTTATAGGGAGATTATATATTTTGGTGTGAGGGTTTGGCAGAAGGAGAATAGCTATTGGTATACAAACACGTCGTAAAGGCAGAGAGTTGGTCATACCAAGGCTTAATACAGGTGATGATTTATCCTTGTTGCTGGAAAAACAGTTGCTCAAGCCTTGTGGATGATGAGGATACTAGAAGCTTTTATAAAGGTTTACTTTATTTAAGGTTTGTTCATATTAGATTGGAATTAGAAACCTTATTATGTCTATTTCAAGAATCGAAAGTACAATGTGGTGGGTACATTATGTGTTTTTGTTTTTAATTTTATTTTCAGGGCATTTGTTTTGTTTCTACTGTATTATTGGGAGAAGCATAGCATAAAGCAATCGATCAATCATCATAATCACAAGACCAGAGTCAACTGTAAGTACTCTTAAGTGTCATTGCACGCTAAGAAGTGTTTAGGTTTGCTTATTTTTAGTTTATGTGCGTATTTGTTTTTTTTTAAATTAAATAAGCAGTGTTGAGTAAAATGTGTCCGTGCTTATCTGCTTTTTTTGGGTAAAGGGGATTACCCCGGTAAAATATATTAATCACACAAAAGTTGAAGTACAATGGAATTCGGTAGAGGTACCACATTAACCTCAAGCAATACTTGAACAATTACTAGACTGCGAGTGACATGCCACTCAATATCTGCTTATTTGGTGATATAAGCTGTTCTCAGTAAGTTAGCAATCCCAAACACCCCCGAATATAAAGGGGCGCAATCACTGTGAAGTGTTAATGGAGTGTATAGTTTATGCATGATTCAGCATCCGAGCCCGACCAAGGTAACATTGTTGCCCATGACAACTAATAGACTTCTATAGATATTGGGATTTTGCCAGACTTCTACACAGCATGAACTGGCTGTAAGATTTTGGACACGAAGGCAAACGGTGCGCATGTAAATATCTATGAATCAATTATGGACATCTTGAACATGTATAGGAAGGAACACAAGGGTATTAATGAAGTGTATCAATAGGTGAATGCCGGTAAGGTTAAAAGAATAATGTGTAGTAGTAGTAGTAGTGATATGATTGTGATTGACATCGTTGATTTGATTTGCGTTTCCTGGTGACTGATTGACATCGTTGATTTGATTTGCGTTTCCTGGTTACTGTTTGTGATATGTGCAGGTTGCCTCACTATCTGACAAGTCGGAGGTTTTCCTAAGAATTATTCTTAGATTGAGTGTTGTCAAGGGTAGAAATTGTTGGTTCACTTATGATTGCGTTTCAAAGGTATTATTATAATTTACCCTATTTTTATGTTTTTTTTCTGAATTATTGAATGTGGCATGTGCCAGTGTTAAATAAAATGTCTTTGACATTTTATATAGTTGATTTGGCATCAACTAAGGGGTGGTAATTAAATTTGGTTTTTTTCAGAAACGATTTGAGTTGCGTATGATTCACATGCTAAAATGTGGTCTGGTATCACTGCTCTTCTAATTGCAACGAGTATTTCTCATGTGGCCTTCCTTTAAACACTCCCATGTAAGAAAGGCTATTCTGGACTAATAATATAATACCTTTCTATATTTTGGAGATGCTGTTTATATTTCTTATACATATTCAAGTTGAAAATAAACACTAAGATTAGTTGTTGTATTGCCAATAGTATAGTAATAGAGTCATGGCTCATCCATTGACACTTTCAATAGACAATATTCAACTATATTTTTGACACAAACCACCAAGCATATTTCCAAACACGTGTTGTTGTCGTCCTTTATCAGGTCATTTTCTTTTGACAAATCTTTTATGTGAAAACCGGGAGAATACTTGAAAAGAAGGAAGAATAATGGGTCATCAATTTGCTAAAAAAAATAAACCTTGACAAAATAACTAATGAATCAAGGTACAAACTAACTGATAGTTCAGTTATGACCCTTTAGATGCATACTAACTGTCAAAGCTGGCCAACATATTGCACGCCGACAAGCTAGCAAGGCCGTTCAAGGTAATTTTTTTCTATTATAATATTTGTCCATATTAATATTCAGCTCTAAGATAATCAAATAATTGTCACAAACCAAGAAGAAAATGTGCACTTAAATGCGAACTCTTTGCATCCCAGTGTGCCATTCCAACTAATCTTTTATGTCATCAAAGCTTTATTATTGGTAAAATACGAATTTATACCGTTTTAGACGTGAAACTTACATACTTAAATTGACCTTTTGATATTGTATTGTTCATGGCCAGGTGTAATGAACTGGGTCGGCAGACGCTTTGTGAAAACTATCCCACATGTTAGTCTGACCACTTGAATTTTCGTGTGTAAACCGAATAAGTTTCTAAGAAACTAATTCATCTTTGACCCTTATGAAATTTGAATTTCATGGGCACACAACATGCTATGTGATGTTACACCCGAATCAATTGGTTAGCAAGGAGTACTTTGCAGATAGTAACAAAGCAGTACAAGTTCCATCACTAAAGATCCCGAATTAGCAAAGAAACTGTTGGATTTTAGCTTAAGCATACTCTATATTGATGTAAATTTAATGTTCTTATAGTGTGTTTTTATAAGTGTATATTTATTTGTTTCTTTGTAAAGTTATGGTTATATGCCCATAATGTACTTTGTTTTAATATTATATTTTTTAACGTTATTGTAAGCTCATCCCGGTGAGCTAGCAGCCCATCGGGCGGGCCTTGAGGCTAGTAACAAATATAAAAAATAAAACAAAACCCTAGTTACAAGTTAGTAAAAAAAAAGCTAACACATAACAAATATGAATCAATGGATCATAAAATCCCAAAATAAATAAATATATACCTGCTTAGACACCTCATTACCATCGTCCCTCTGAATCGTAAACTCAGTTGAATATTGAAGAGCCTCATAGTAATTAGTGCTCGTTAGATCATGAAGACCTTCACAATTACTCCAAACACTAATCAAAGTATCCGAAGCATCTATCATAACTTTTATATCGTTGGCTCCTTGTTTGCAATTAACTGCGTCTAGGAGTATTTGGTCGAATATTCTGTAAAGACATGGTAAGAAGGTGATTGGTTTTTTTATCATTCGGTCGTATTTCCAGATCCATAGCGTTTTTTCGACTCTTTCGACGGGGCTGGTGGGCGGGATGATACATAGGGTTTCGACTCTTTCTACGGGGCTGATCAATAGGGTTCGTTTGACTCTTTCGACGAGGTCGTCGTTTTGCGGTATACTGTCGGTTTGCTTCTCCGTCGCCATGGTTGGCCGTTACGGTAGTTTGTCATGCCGTCTATATATAACTCTTTTTTCAATTTCAATTTTTTTTAAAGTTAATATATCTCAACTAAAAACTTGCATATTTACATATACCAGCCTATAAACCCGTGATAAATCACGGGTAACTAATACTCCCTCCGTCCTATAATTATTGTCTCCCGACAAAAAATACACAGTTTAATAAAATTGCATTTATTATTGTTTTCTCTCTCTTATTTTTTGACAGAATGACAGTTTTACCCTTAGTTAATTAATTAAAGTCTTTTTTAAAGTTCGTAATAATAATTTCAAACAAGGGTAATATAGTAAACTTGATCAAACTTCCCTATCTATTTTTAGTAGTGGACAATTAAATTGGGACGTTCCAAAAAAAAACATGGACAATAAAAATGAGACGGAGGGAGTACTAAATTGCTTACAAAACATAAAGTTAAAGCAAATGATGCTTCAAAAGTAGAATCTAAAACATAAACGTATAGCCTTGAACTCTCATTTAATCTTTGAAAAGGACAATAGAACTCATATGATTCACGCAATCACACTGCATATTTTAAAAATAAAGAAATAAAGTGTGCTAATTATTACGTAATAGAGTAACATAGACTTCAAATCAGTTATAACTTAGAGAGCTAGGTACTCTCGTGCCGTGAGAGTGACGCCATAGCCAAAAAGTGTTGTCAAGTTAGCAAAAACCCCTATGGCATCAGAATTCCTTTGACACCACATTTTGTGTCGTACTCCTTGGCACCAGAAAATGTGTGTGGTGCCATGGGACAATAACTTTTTTCATTTACATAAAATAAAAAGTACACAATATAACTTAGCCGTTGTTCCGCATCTTCTCGTTGACGTGATATGTATGTCCTCATCCTCTTAGGAGTCAATCCTGATCCCGAACCCCCCGGCTTCTTGATTACACATAGCTAAATATTGTTCATACGCCACATAACCCTGGATATATCGCTCCCGATCATCTTGAAAGTAAACATCATAATGATCGTTGGTGTTGGGAGTGTTTGGATCCATAGTGGTTTTTTTTGAAAGAAAATTAAGTATTATTGAAGTAGAAATTAAATTGGAAGAGTGTGTGAAATATGATAAAATAAGGCATTTATAGGATTTTTAAGGGGTAAAATTTTAAAAAAATGGGTTTTTTTATGAAAAAAAAAGAATAGGAGCCTTTACCCAACATTTAAAATTAAAAAAAGAGACAACCGCGGTGGCTGGTCGCCACGGCGCGAGAAGCCATGGTGTCGTGCGCCAAAGAAAGGGGAGGGCTGATGCCATGACGCAAACCTTAACAGCCAGCGTACCAAAGGCTCTTACAATTGAGTAGCGTAAACAAAGAAACAAAATATGAGAATTGGTTGCTTTTGGCTATACACAATTAAGTAAGTAATAAACTACAATTACGTTGGTGCACATAAAGGCCACTCTTAAGGCCCCCATTTCTTGGTGCAATCAAACACTTTCATAAAACCTTAAGAGTGGTCTTTATGTGCACCAACGTAATTGCTATGCATTAACATATCAATATTTCTGTAACTTTCATAATAAGCAACAATGCGTAAAATGCTAAGTTATGAACAAAGAAAATAAATAGCAGTTTGCAGAAAATAATAGTTACTCCTTGGGGTGAACTACTCAATAATGCATTTTGCTAGTCGAGTGATGTGCATGCCAACTAACCTTAGTTATAAACTTATAACTATCCAATAAAAATGAAGTCATTCATCATAATATAAAACACAGTGTTTAGCGACAATGGGGGCCGCAGAATCATAGGGCGTATACAGTTTCAAATTATTTTTGAAAAGAGTTTGCACTTAGTATTAAACTATAAAAGATTCATAACAATAAAACAAAATCTACACTACGAATGCCTTTATGGAGGGTATATATGCACCCTCTTCTTTAAATATGCCCGCCACTTAGCGAATTCATGAAACTGCATTTTCCCTTCAAAAACTGTAACTTAAGAGTTAAGACTCGATGTATAAAAGAGCATATATAAATGTATCATCTTCGACTACGCAAGAATTGTGCATTAATATAGAATTTATTTGGAACCCGAAATTCAAATACAAAAGGATATGGCATAGTTGACTCCCTTTAATTTGATCTAAACCTTTATTAAAACACAATCCATATAGAGTTGACTCCCTTCATTTTGGAATTTAGGGATACTAAAGATTAAAACGATAAAGATTTACTATAGTATTCGGAATAACTCATTTTATTCACAAGCATATGATATTAAATTCATAAAAACACTTGATGGAAGTAAGGTTACTATACGATGATCTATAAGATTATGCCCGTTAGCGATTGGAAGATATGATCTATTGGCACTATACGATGAAATTATAAACTGAATTAAGAAGGTAGCATTAAAGGAAAAAAAATCAGAATACATAAATATTTTTAAAAAATAATTTCAAAATCAAGAGGTGGGAAAAAAATGGATATAGAGATAGTGAAACTATAACAAATTACGTATTAAATGTCAGTCAAACACATCTTGAATTAAGGGTGTAAAGCGTTTTTTTAATCCCATGTGGCATTAGTGACATGGCTTTTATGATGTGGCATGGTTGCCTAGGTGTGATCATAAAGGGTTATGAGTCTATATTTGAAATATGGTAATTAAGTTTTAAGACTCTTTCCTTAATGATTACATTTGCGAGGACGGTGTGTAATCAAAAGGTCATGAGTATATATATCTATAACATATATATGGGGCTAACTATGACTGGATTAATATGATTTTGTGACTGGACGCCACCTCAATGATGACATGATACCTATAATTCATTAATTTTCGAAAATTTTAAAATTCGGTCCCTTGCATGATTCGAACCTGTGATGTATGGTTTAGTTGCAATTATTTAAACCAACTGAGCCAAAATTCGTTTTGTGTTTTAATATCAAAAACACAATTAATAAGTTTAAGAAAAGGAGAGTGTTATCTGTTGATAACTTGATATGTTTAGATTTTTTAAAAATATATAATATATCGAAATCCATATACGTGACTTTTTAACACATACAAACCCTAATACCCAAAACCATCTTCTTCATCACCACAAACCCTATTATCATTCATTTGCCCACTTATTGGATTCACTTGGAAGATGTCGTGTTATTCTGTTCATCCAAGTAAGAAATATTCGGGTACAAATTGAACTCTTTGTGACTTTGCATTCATTATAATGGTGTCGGATATGATATAGACCTTTTTATTTTGTATACTTCATTCTTAGTTTTGTAAATCTAGCCATCACATGATTATGTTATAGACGTGTTTATTTTGTATAAAAAGTAGAAAAAGGTATCTCTTCTGAAAGTTATGTATTTTTACTACACGGAATATAAAAATGAAACTGATTTATCATTATTTGGACACAGAAGGGAAGTATTTAGGTACTCTTAGAAGAAATTTTGATGTTGAAGTTGCTGATATAAAACCTTCAGGGCCTTCCTGTCAGGTTTCCATGAAAAGAAGTAAAGAAGCTTTTGCTTCTTGGATCTCTTTTCTTTATTTTTGCTAGGAAGTTGCTAGGGCACAACCGAATGATAGATTTTGACAAAGGCCTTGATCTCATGCTTTTTATCTTTAGTGATCTTAATCATCCTCTTAGCGCAATACTAATATTCTTTAATTATATCTGTTAAAGCTTGATCGTTTTGTAAATAAAGTTATTTTTTCCCTTTTAATAACTTTAGTAACTTCCGATTTTTCCCTTTATTATCTTTATTATACTTCCGATTAATTTATGTTGTTTTGTTCAGGTGGTTCTTTGTTGACCATGAAGCGCTTTGCTTTACATTATTTTATTATACACTAGCAACAAATATGGGGCTAATTATGACTGGATTTAATAGGGTTTAATGTCACCTCAACTATGACATGGCGACATGGCACATATAAGATAATAATTTAAATATTTTTTGAATTTTTAATTAATATTGCATTTAAATTCGAATTTCTGGATTTTTAATTATTTTTGCATTAAATTTAGGAATTATTTTTCCATTAAATTTGAGAATTTTTTTAAAAATATTGGCATTGGCAAGGTTTGAACTTGTGACCTATAGTTAATATCCAATCATGTTTACCAACTGAGCCATGAGGTAATTTGTGTTTTTACTTTGCAAAACATTATTGATATATTATAACTTCTAATATGGTTTTGATTTTCAAAAAGACATCTTTTAATTTTTAAAAATATATCAAGATATATATCCATTCCTTAATTATAGTTTTAAAGTTAATCCATGACTAAACTCTAATATCACGTATCATTTAAACCTATTCATTATTGTTCATCATAAACCTTAATGTCCTCGTGTTTTTTTCAGGCTTGATGCAGCTTTATGATTGGTTTTCTTACAAAATAACACAATAGATTTTGTCGCATGTTTACCACAACAATTTTACTTCATCTTCTTCATTGATTACTTTGTTTATAATTTACAGGTTATCTTGATGTTTCCACTTACGTTAGCTATTCAGCCATCAGGTTAGCCAAATCTATTATACACATAATGCATGTTTGAAGAATTGGTGTTAACTACAAATTAATAATATTTATCCATGAATTTCTCATGCACAAGCCAAGGTCTTCTTCAGGTACGTTTTTCTATAATCGTTTAGAAATAACAATACAGATTTTACATGCGAGATTACTTCATCTTAGTTGGTATGAAGGCTGGTGTTTTTTTAGTGTGTCATTCACTAGCGGCTCAAGGTATTGGGGGGTAGGTTATCCATGTCCTCCGAGATCTCTTCTTTTTCCTTCATTTCATTCACATATTTTGTACACTCTTTTGTAATTTTGTCCTACTGTATGGTATACACGTTCTATGCAACTGTTTACACTCAGTTAACATGGTAATTTAAATAGGCAAAATGCATTCCTTGCAACCAAGAACAACTAAAGCTGATTCAACGTAAACAGTTAGTTATTTGCATATGTTTAACATGTTGGTTATATCAACTTGAATGATATTGCAGGCCATAGTTAGTTTTATCACTATGCAGTTTCAACTGTGTACTCTTCTTCATTTTTTTGTTGGGAGCAAGAACGCATTACTTTGGTATGTGCAAGGTTCATTGTATGTATTTTATATGTTTATGAATGTGTTGATTACATGGTATAGAATCTGGTTGAAGAATAAAACCAATAAAACTTAACAAATTATTATGATTTGTTTGTATTCGGAGACAAGCTCTAAGAGTCCTATTTTAGAGTCATGATTGTATTCTTCATGGCCAGGTTAGTATGTGTTTCATATTACAAATCATTATTTTCTAATATTGGAATATGAGAAATCATTGAATATCGCAAGTATGCTTGAAGCAAGGGTAGAAAGGAAGATATCAGTAGTAGCAGTGTTTAAAGCAATAAGATTTGCAGCAATAATATTCAATTTTTTAGATTTCAAAGCTCTTATTAAATAAATGTGAGCGTAAAGTATACTGGAACAGATATGATGTACAGAAGCTAGCTTAATGAAGAAATATGGCAATAAACTTTAGTAAAGACAAGGACATGGATTCAGACACCTTATCAATTCTCTTTAACCATTAATAACTTGTGTGTTGTCAGATTTTAACATTCAAATAGACAATAGGAATTGCAGAGAAAGTAATGTATTTATCTTGGCTATTTTTGGTCTAGAAATTATATCGCTGCCAGACCCTCAACAGAAAATTTATTTCAACTCGATCCATATAATAACCTTGCCAATCTAATTTTTGTTTTGTTAGAAGCCTCGTGTGGAACTGCCCTACAGAGTGTGATAGATAAATAATTTATGCAGAATCTAAAAGTTCTTCCCCCCACTTGGTTAAACCTGGTCAATATGTCCCTTATGATAATCAATCAAGTAGGAAAGTCAGGAGCAAGCGCAAGATGTAGCATTTGTTGCTTTGTTAATCACTTTTGACAATAGTAATGATGTAAATATTTAGTTTATACAAAATTCCCGTGACAGTGAAACAAATTAAAGTTGAGTTGTTAACTTATATCTTATCCAATAATGGGTGACACTACAAAAGTGAGTTGATTTACGTTATTGTCATTTGTGCTAGCATATACTAAAGCAATTTCTTATATATGCTAAGTTACCTTTACTTTATAACGATGTGCGGGGAGATGTGGGATAACTGTGGTAGCTTTCTTGGCGTGTATGAGAAACATTGAACTTTAGAGTAGACCACCTGACACTTGACGTGAAGGTCACTACCCTCTGAGATTATCAATACATTGATATGTTTTTTTTATAGGAATGCAGCATTTTGCTTTTTTGTTCGCAACTACACAAGTCTTGTTAAGCGAGATCATTTCATCTACTTGTTCGAAGGATTATCTACAAACTTTGAGAGGTAAATCTCATTGAATATGGTTATACACTTATAGCAAGTTTTTTGTATTATCTTATCTAATCCCTCTTACATATAAAACTTACAACATGGCGTGAACAACAAATGCAGTCTGGTTGTTAAAGAATCAAGACTATTTGCCCAGATTTTATCATTTCCTTGATCAAGCCTAAATGCGTCTGTATTAAAATTTAAAGCCTGTATTTAGGAGGTACATAATTTGTTTTGGATGTTTTTAATGTATCTACAAACACAATTATACATTATCTATATATTTATTGTTCATTTAGAAGTTGCTGGAGATTAGCTCGATTATACCCCCTGCTATGGATGTTGTCAACTTCGGTGACAAGAATGGACCTAAGGGAGGAGTGATTTTTGAGCCGTATGACTATGGTCCATTAGAAGACAGCTACCCAAGACAAAGTAAGATGGAAAATGTTGAGGTTTTCAGTCGCTGCTGCAAATCACAATGACAACAGTCACATTCTTCATGTTCTAGAAGATTAGCTTTCTATTCGTGAACACTTATCCAGGTTCATGATATGGAGGTTATTGGTTGAGTATATCAGGTTGAATTTGTATGCTCTATTATTTGACAACTTTTTCATATGATACTTAACTTTTAGTAACTATTTTCTCATTGTTTGGATGTGTGTTGTATATCTGTAGGTACCTTTCATGGTTCCAACTGAGTTGCTTGCCATCCAACGCATACCATGATCATTACTGAATTTGTTAGAGAAATTGTAATTCATAATCTATGATTCTCATTGGGAAGGTTTAAAAGAAACGTGCCCAGAAAAGTCAGGCTTCGGTTGATCGTAAGTCGATTGGGCAAATGGTGATTGGGATGTTAAGTATACTGGCCAACTAAGTAAAAAAAAGTACAGTGACTGCGATGCAGGGCACGTTCAAGCTCCAACTCGTCTGGCTTAGCCGCCAGTTTTTCGGTCGACAGGAAAGTCAAGTCAATTGGTTCGAGAAGATGGAAGGGTAAAGATGACAACTTATTGTTGTCATAATCTATCTTTTATTATAATTGATTATGTTATTTTTATATAAAGATATGTTTAGATTATTAAGAGTTATAAATTATTAATTATTATTTGTTTCCTTATTATTAGTTTTAGAAAAGATCTTGGCTTTCTTTCCAAGACTCTATTATAGTATAAATAATTGTAATACATTTATCACAATCTATGATTCTCATTGGGAAGGTTTAAAAGAAACGTGCCCAGAAAAGTCAGGCTTTGGTTGATCGTAAGACGATTAGGCAAATGGTGATTGGGATGTTAAGTATACTGGCCAACTAAGTAAAATAAAAAAATACAGTGATTGAAAGTTGTTTTTCACTTGGTATAATTGCTGAACAAATATTTTATAAGTTGCAACCTCTTTTGTATGTTTATTAACCTTTGTTTATTATATTGTGACTTGAAATTGTTGTGCGAGTAAAAGTCAAATGTAAGAAGACTCAAATTTAAAAAAAAGAAGTACATTTAATTTGTTTTTGTATTCTTAAGCTTACTGTTTTTATTTAGCCAATCTATCATTAGATATGTTTGGACATGGTGAAAATTGTTTGTTGTCGCTTTTCGCATTTGAAAGAATAGTGCATTTGGCTTTGATTTATACTCAAAGAAGTAGCTAACAAGACTATTATCACAGTGAAGTAGAAGTAGAAGTATAGGCGAAAACTTGTGGCTATTATCACTAAAATGTGAGAAGCCTCGAGTTTACATTACCAAAGTGGAAGGCTTCAAGTGGTTTAAGTATGTCCGATGGTAAACTTACAAGCTTCTTAATTAGAATTTGCAAATTACTTAAACAATTGTATATGGCAACTTCAACCTACAGTAATGTGGATTTATATAATTTTTTTGGTGTTGGCATTGGGTTGGCGACAAGTCACTTATAGGGCCTTATCATAGATTTTATTGCCAGTGTGAATCAAAGCTTGTCGGTGTCAAGAACTTGAAAACTTTGTATTTGGTACATTAATATGGTGATGCAACCGTTAATATTCCAACATAAAATTAAACTATAAGTTTACAAAAATTCTAGATGCAAAAATGACAACTAAGTTTTTTCAATAAAAAACTTTTATAATCCTAAAGTGAGAACCATAACTAAAATAAAAAACAAAAAATAACTATTTTATTTTAATAGATTTAAATACTTCATTCAAAAATTAAGAAACAAGCCCGTGTGTGCATCGACAATATAACTACATAAGTATATTAAAGTAAATATAAACAATAGAGGTATAGCCTTATATTTATTTTTAATTTAATAATTACAAATATTAAAACTTTTATATTTGATTATATAATACCTTGAGATTTAAAAACATCGAACTTAAATACACAAATAGTGTAAATTTGTACTCCCATGCAAATAAACGATTATATTCAACATTATAGATTCCTAACTTAAACGTTTCATAAACAAAAAACATAACTATTAGCTGTTGGGCAGGTTATACACTTAGTAAACAGTTCATATGGATTTCAAAAATAGAAGGCTTTACCTGGTTTGATTATGTGTGACGGTGGGTTCAAACCCCGTGGATTAGTCAGCCTAAAGAGCGGAAACCATGGTTACCAAAAAAAAAGAAAAAAAAACATAAAAAAACCCATCACGTTGTGATAAAAATACAACCGTCACACACTTAAACTTTAAAAGAAAAAATCCGAAACAAACCCGCCCGTTGGGCGGGTTACGAAACTAGTATATATATATATATATATATATAGTATACAAGATGAAATAATCCAAGTATGGATTGGATCATGCATCTAGGAGCTGGGATCTTGAATTAATTACAATATGTTTGTGATTAAATTAAGATGACTCCAGAGTACATCTGACATTGAGTGGGAGCACCATGTTATTTTCTTAAATTCGTATGTTGTATGACATATTGAAAGTATCGTTCCACATAAGCTAGATATTAATCCTTAAGATTGGAATGAAACTTCACTTGGGAATTTAGGAAAACAAACAACCTTGGAATAAATGTTTATTAAGATAAACGTATGCGGAAATAAAGTCCAACACAAATGAAATATGTTATTGTAGCAAGTCTTAAATGATATATTTCACTTGATATAATTTAGTACATGGATGGAAACCTTGTGTTTTTTTTAACTAAGGGTTCATCATGTATATATATTATATTGTGAATCTTCTTATTTGATCCAAACTCTATAATAAATATATATATATTATATATATATTAGCATATCCAAATTTACCAATTTTCGAAGTGTTCCTTCCATAAATTTTGTCCACTGTCTTGCGCCCAATGTTTTGTCTTTTGGTAAGTGCGCCAAAGCATAAATCTTGGAACGGTCATTTCGTATAACACTTAACCATGGGTGCTGTAATACTAGTTGGTCCCATTCAACCCTCCAGGTGTCTTCCATATCTGATAAACCAGTACGTCCAAGTCGGGAAGGGTTTTTGTTTTGAAGTGCACTTGTTTTCGCTTTAGCACTTTTGAGCTTCAAACAAGAGTAAAATAATAAAATCAGCAACATTTTTAAAATTAGTATGATTATTCATAAAATTATATATTTACCTTAAATTCTTCCGACTCACGGCTAGCAACGAACTCGTCCGAACGTCTCATGTCCACGACACAGTATTTTGCTTTAGGGTCGTTATCATTCTTTTTAACAAATTTTTTATTGAGCAAGTATTTGAATTGCCTGTGTGCATGGTTAGCTTTCTTACGCATTTCAACCTTCGTATCATTATCTAGAATATTCCATTGAGCCTAATGATATAGAAAAGAGGTAAATAATGAAATAATTCGTTGATACAATTGATTATATACAAGATATGAATTGGTATAAAATATAAAACCTTGATTAATGACCATACGTGATCGTATGGGTCGCCCTTTACTTTATTCCATGGCTCCCAGTAAGAAAGATGTTTCTCACAAGTTCGATTAAAATCATCCATGAAACGCTGACGATTTTTACCACATGGTAATTTATTCCGAAACTCAATTTCATACACTGCTCCTTCAAATTCTCTAGATCCCTTTGATACACCTCGCTTACCCCGCCTCGACATTGTATGAATATATCTTGGTACTTACCTGCAACAAGTATGTGAATGAGTAACTAA
>BQNB010083562.1:0-29004 GCA_026074375.1 Tanacetum coccineum | reverse complement strand
TTATTAGGAGAGAGACCGGAAGAGAAAACGAGACTCTTAATGAGTGCTAAGGCTAATGAAAAGAAACAAGAAGAGATTGTTGTGGTTAGAGATTTTCCTGAGGTATTCCCAGATGACCTATCTGATTACCGCCTATTCGGGAAATTGAGTTTCGAATTGAGTTAATCCCTGGAGCAACGCTGGTAGCTAAGTATCCCTGTCGTTTGGCACCATCTGAAATGGAGGAGTTATCTGGACAACTCAAGGAACTCCAAGACAAAGGTTTCATTCAACCAAGTTCATCGCCTTAAGGAGCGTCGGTGTTGTTTGTTAAAAAAATGATAGTTCTTTAGGATGTGCATTGATTATAGAGAATTGAACAAGTTGATTGTTAAGAATCGTTATCCACTTCCTAGGTTTGATGATCTATTTGACCAACTGCAAGGGTCGCAGTTTTTCTCGAAGATAGATCTTAGGTCTGGATACCATCAGCTGAGAGTGCATGAGGATGACATTCCAAAGACTGCGTTTAGGACTCGTTATGGACATTTCGAGTTCACAATAATGCCCTTTGGTCTGACTGCGCACCAGCAATATTCATGGGTTTGATAAATAGAGTTTGTAGGCCTTATCTTGATAAGTTTGTGATAGTGTTTATAGACGATATCTTAATCTACTCTAAGACTGGAGAGGAGCATATAGAACACTTAAGGTTAGTCTTGGAACTATTCAAGAAGGAGAAACTGTACGCTAAGTTTTCTAAGTGTGAATTCTGGCTAAAAGAAGTGCAGTTTCTTGGGCATGTGATAAATGGTAATGGGATTCATGTAGACTGATATGTGTTTAATCACATATCAATTTTCCTTATTAAAACAAGCTTAAATGATCAAAAATACATGAAAAATACATTGTATATATGTGTTTTGTTGATTGTATCGTGTAGGTAACGGATATTCATAAAAGGACAAAACCGAGCACGGGATTAGAAGAGCGTAAGAAAATGAAGCCGAAGGCGTATTCATGGGCCAACCTGTACCCGTTTAATGGGCCAAGTCAGCCCATTAATTAATTATGCTAAGCCTTTTTAATATAAGCCTTTTAATACCAATCCACATCTAATCCAATATCCAAAATTGTCCAAAGCCCAAATAATAGAAATGAGCCCAAACCAAAACGCAGTCCAAGTCAATGAAATAAAAACCTGGTCAAATTTACTATTCATCATCTTTTATCCCTCCCAATTTCACTACAACCAAGTTAACACAGGGTAAATCATTCCTTTCTCCACACGCTCAAATCCCTTCTAGAAGGCCAATGTGGCAAGGTCTGATATCAAAACCAGGCCACGTTGGCAATCCCAAGCAACCTCATTGGTTGAGAATACGTGGAGAGTGATCCAAGGGTTGAAAATGATGGATTGGGAGTTTGTTGTGATTGAAGGATGTGGATTAGATGCGTGAAGACGCTCCTCAAGGCCTAGAACCCTCTCTTAGTCACTATAAATAGATATAGGATTTCACATAGTGTGGAGGTAGTTTTTAATCTATCTTTTTAGTGTAGCTTTAGCTTATTTTTCAGCTTATTGTCGTTTTAATGTAATTTTCATTTCAAAAGCTTGTAATCTTTTTCATCATTTATAAAATTTCAGTTTGCATTTAAATTTTGTGTTGAATTTATATTTTACTTTTAAACAATTTCGTTTAACATGTGTTTGGAAATCACCTAATAAGCTCAATAAGCTCTTTATTACCTGTTAAGCTAGTTCTTATTCATTTAAAGCTAAACTGGATAAGTTAATCATTCAATTCACATAAAAAGTCATTATAAGCTTAATTTGGAAGATAAGCCAGAAATGGAAGGGCTTATGGGACCATACCAACTTATGTAAATAAGCTGAAGCTTGTAGATAAGCTCTTTAGAGCATTTATTTGTCCTTGTTTAGAGCAAAGGACAAGGTATGTTCATTTTCATTATTTTAGCTTGATTTCTATTTCTGCTTATTAAACTGCTTATTTTTGCTAATTCTATGATTATTTGTGCTTATTTACTCTTATAATAGCTTATTATGTCTAGTTTATATTTTAGAATTAGCTTGTTTTGAGTTTTAAGTAGAAACTTTCCAAATCATAGTTTAAATGCTTATTAGATTAGCTTATTAAATAGTGCTTATTTCTAAAAGGTTATTGTTTATTAGTCCTTAATATAGTTAGTACTTAATCTGTTTTAGTATTTTGTCGCTTACTCAGGTCTGGTTTAGCTTAAAATTGAAAATTCAAATCTTAAAGGGGTGTTTGGGTTAAGAAATATTAACAAGGCAAAAAACTTTGCATACTGTTTTAGTCACTGAAATGAATTTAATAAGCTCAAATTAGTTCTAAATAGTAGTTTTCATAAGCTCATAATAGATTTTGTTAAGTTTTGAAGAATGTTTTATCAAAATCTAAAGTCTGCCAGTGTACAAGTGTTTTAAACTGTTTATTTGTTGAATTCTTTGAAAGACTAATTGATGAGTTGTTTTTGTGCTTAAAACTGGTTTTACTAGCATTACTATAAATCTGTTTTGGGTCATTAGTAGTAGGGAATGCATTGTGAACATAAAGTACTAAAATCAGTCAAGTGGAGTTTGTTCATGGTCTATTCTTTAAAGTCTAAGAGTGCAGATCATTTGAGCTTAGAATATAGTTAGATTTTATTTAATTTTGATTGAGTTTAGCTTATTAAGGAATGTTTTCAATCTGTTTTTAGTTTTTCAGTTTGTTAGATTAGATTTTGAGTCTTAAAGTTAAGCTACAAGTAGTCAGTTAATCTTAAAAAGCCAAAAAGAATAGTAGTGTAATCTGTCATTTCATTTCAGCTTTTCTAGCTTCTTTATTAAACTTAATTAGCTTAATTAAGCTTATCTGTGTTATTTGAGTATAAGTCTTTATCTGTTTTTACTTTTCAGCTTATTTCAAGTGCTTATTAGTCCTAAAACTTTGCTTAAAATTTGGTCAAAAGTCCTCTAAAAGTGATTTTGTGTTATCTGTCTTGATGCTTTTTGTTGTTTTTAAGCTTGTTTTGTTTGCTTATTTCAAGTCTTTAGTGCTTATTAGGTCTAGCTTTAAGTCTGTTTTTAGCTTATTAGTTTTCTAGTTGCTTATTAAGTCTAAAAGCTCAAACAGTTTTAACTAGCTTTCAAGTCTAAATAATGCATATCTGTCACTTTTTTTGTTCTGTTTCCTAGCTTTAATAATACGTTTCAATCTTAAGCCAATTATTATTAAAATTAATTATTTTTGCTTTACTTTAGACTTTTTCAAAAATAAAATTAAAAAAAAAATATTTTCCAAAAAGGGACTGTCACAGGTTTCGAACCTGTGACCTGCCCCACACAACACACACGCCTTACTAGTTTGCCCTTGGGTCTTTTTCATTCAACCTTTGCATCAATTACTTCTTATACTCTTTTTAGGTTTGGGCTTATTTGATTCTTCACTAGCTTATTGATAGAGCCTTTTTCATCCGTTTTTCTTGTAAACCGTTAAGAATAAGCTTTTAGTCTTTTTTCTAATTTTCTCAAATTTTTAGGAATAAGTTTAGTATTTTTAGTTTAATTTTTAATCTTATTTAGTTTAAAAATAGTTTTAATTTGATAAAAAAAATACAAAAAAATAATTTCTGTTTTTCAAAAAATTAGTTTAATACATTTAGTTTAAGAAATTTGCATTTTGAGTTTTTAGTGTTTTAATTTGTCATTTTTAGTTAATTAGTTGTTAATTTTAGTTATTAATTAGTTTATAATTGTTTTTAAAAGTCGTTAGAATTTTAAGTTGCCTTAATTCCTAGATTAGTATGCATTTATGTGCTTCCCCTTTGCGTTATTATATTTAGAATCAAAAATCCAAAATATCAATTATTCAAGCACGCGATCACGAACCGAAACAAGATTTTCAAATTCACGCTTCGTTGAGAAAACGACTCGGGAACGATTTGAACTTTATCTTTCTAAGGTAATTTTTTAATCAATACTTTCCGAAAATATATTTTATTTAGTTATTAGCTTTTTACTCTTTTACAAGGAATGATTTGCTAGTTGTTTTACTATTATTTGATATATATATATATATATATAGATATTTAGTCTATTATATAATATATATATAATTATATTATAATATATATATATTTATTCATATATTTATATAATTGGTAGGACGAATTAAATTTTTAGGCGTTCGCTTCCGGAGTAACTTTCTAGAAGTGTGAAAGATTATCGCATTGAAGTTTTGATAGATTAGTGCATTGAGACCCTTCCCGTGAAGTTATCGTTTTATTTGTAATTTCTTTATATTATAAATACTATAAAATCAAAAATATTGTATTTTCTCGATTTATTTTGTGGATTTTCGTTATTTTATAATAATATTGAAAATACCAAAAATATTTAGTAATTCGCTTTTGATCTTTTACTAGAATGATTTGCCTTGTTGCTTTTTACTATAAATAATATATATATATTTATATATATATATATATATATTATATTATATATATATCTAATGAAGCGAATTAATATTTTTGGCGCCGGTTGCGGAGAAGTTGTGAATATGATTATCGCATTGAAGTTTGAAGATTAGTTTTACATTGATGACCCTTTCCCGTGAAGTGATCGTTTTTTATTTTGTATTTTCTTTTTTTAAAAAACTATAAAATTACTAAAAAATATTTTATTTTTCTCGATTTATTTTGTGATTACTTTCTTTATATAATTTATAAAATACCAAAAAAATTGAAAAGTAACATAAGAAATGTGTCGACGTTTGTTAATATGCTCACCTTTAGCTTAACATACTATAAGAGAGGTTGGTGATCTACCGAACTTCGCCCGAAAGGAGATGTTTTTAAACGCTTCTACGCCTTACCGTCATCCGCTTCTTTGTGCGTTTTCTTAAGAGCAATCGTGACACCTTTGGACTATGGGCCTAAAATATTTTTATTATTTTCTACTTATTATTATTATATAAAATTTCAAAAATATTCTTCTTTACCCTCCTATTTGTTTAATTCTTATGTCTTCATTCAACCAACATGGTTGTTATGTGTGTGGAGGTCCATTAGATGGTTTACTTTGTCGACGATTGTCACTTGCGATCGTGACGGCGTGGTAAGGTTTGTGGTTTTATTCTTGTTTGTGGTTTTGTCTTTTGTTTTGTTTTTTATGTGGCTTGTTTTTGTTTTTTTGTTGTGGTTGTTTGGTAATAATCTTATAAATGGTTTTTGTTGTTTTGCGCTTCTAGAGGGGAAATTCATTGTTTATGATCCAAAATCCGAATTCTTCAATGATCCTCCCAAACTTTTTCAAAACAACCTCCACAGCCCTAAGTACCAGAACATACTCATGTGTGTTTATGTGGACGATTCCACTATGGGTATGTTGTCTCAAGGGTACGCTTGTCTTATGGCAGGTAAAAACCGAGCTACAATCAAAATTTGGTGATAATTATTATCCATAAAAGTCACCAAGTTTTTCTCAACAATATATTTGTTGTGTGCATTGTGGGGGTCCTCATGAGAATTTTCAGTGTCAACCGTGGCATCAAAACTACGTTGAGCCTAATCCTTCTAATTCCTATGGTTTTGACCAAAACCCAGTAGAATTCCATCGATCATCAGCCTCAGAGTATTCAAGAAGACCTTAATCAGCAAAGGATGAATGATGTTCTTAAAGCTATGCAATCCTTGGTTGAAAAGTTACGTCAATAAGAGCATGCGGCTAATCTTAGTACTCATACTCCTGAGCTTTCGCGATGTTTCAATTTTATTTACGATGATGACGATGATACGATCGATGACGAGGAGAGAGTTATATTCCTTTGAATGAAATTATTTCTCCAATTCCTTCTTTTTTTTTTATTTTTTTTTTTTTTTTTTTTTTTTTTTTTGTCTTTGTTTTTTTTTTTTTTACGTCTATGCATCACACCAGTCTTACCGACTATGGAGCCCGAGGACTCTCTCATCATAAGGGATGAGAATCTTAGCACTATTCCTAAAAAGGAATCGGACAAAGTAATAAAGTTTAGTGTTAAGGACCTTGTCCAAATCCCAAGTGAGTCTGAGGAAACATCCGACAATGACAGTGAGTGTGATTTGCCTTTTTGTGATGATTCTTCCCCCTTGACGTTTTAGGGGGTAATTTCGTGATTTTCTCTAATCATCTCTTTGATCCTAATGATGATTTTACCTCTAGTGATGACGAGTCATTTCCTGGTGAGGACGTTTAGGAGGAAAATTTTAAAACTTATTCAAACCCTCTATTTAAATTCGACGACAAGTACATCTCTAGTGACGTAAATCCTCTTTTTACCTGAGGTATTGAGGAATTGAGGCAATGGTACTCTTATGTTTTCTCAACTTGATGAGACGGTCTGCTAGTCTCACATAAAATCTTTACGTAGCTTAATGGGATGGTGTTTTCGGAGGAACCAGAGGTGATGTTGATCGAAGCTGTCTTGCATGCTGATTCATTTCCACCAGGAATTGATGGTGCCGATTTTGATCCAGAGGGAGACGTTCTTCTACTCGAGAAGTTATTAAATTGTTGGATTTCATTTTCTCCCTCTGAAAGAACTTCATTTTGAGGGACTTAAAGTAATAAAATCTTATATTCCTTTGGATTTTAAAGACGATTATTATGACTCGGAGGGAGAACATCTAATCTTAAGAGTTTGCTTATTAATGCATTACTCCCTAATCTTCGTCCTGTTGGTTGTCTTGTTGAATCATGACCCAAAAAGCTTAAATGATGAACCTGATAATGATGATTTGAAGAGTATGATCAAAGTTTTCGACCCCGGGATTCATGAGAAAATTATTTCTTCGACACATGTGAGGTTACCCTTTGAGGATCGCCATTATTTTTCCTTACATTTGTTATCAAAATCTTTTTTTTTTCTTATCTATCTTGTGAATTCTCTTCCTCTTTTCTCCTTCTCGAGGGAAGTGAGGACCTCATTTTTGTCCGGCATCTCCACTAATGTTTCTATTCCTTAGAGCTTGGTGGCATATGATAAGTCCGATGCTGATTTTCCATTCTTCTATTTCTGCCCCAAGGACAAAGGAATTCAGGGAGAGTCAAGCTAGAGACTCGCACAAAAACAAGCGATTCTCGAGAGGTAACCCGTGTTTCTATCTTCTTTTTCTATTTTCTAATAAGTGTGACGTGAGGAGGCTCACCTTTTCCTTTATCGTGTTTCGTGGCTTGTGTTTTATGTCCAGGATTGCCTCAGATTTTGAAGACTCTCGTGCTCGTGGTTTTGTCCATCGTTCACTCGAACTTCAATCCTTCGCATGCTTATATATGGGAATCTGATATCCTAGATCTTATTGACTAATGTTTATCTATTAGCATAATTAATAAACGGCTTTAGATTTACGTAGAGACCCTTTTATATTAGGATTATGCATTGATTTTAGTATGGGGGTGGCAGTCCCACATTGAGGACAATGTTTAGTTCTAGTATGGGGGTATCTATCGATTTGATCTTACTTGCATTTGCTTTGTCTTCACGTAACCCCGTTTTGCCACCAAAAATACCAAAAATATGTGATTTTATGCCAAAATTAAAAAAAATTCAAAAATAAAATAAGTGTTTTGACACAAATTTTTGACTTTCTGATGGTGAGAATAAGAATAAATTTTGACTTGATCGAGCATGTTGCGATCTAGCTTGCCCCTTAACCTATATTAATTTAAGCTTTTACTAGTCTTTTATTCAAGAACCTTTAAAACGCGAATTCTAGCTTGAAAATGCCAAGAGTTTGCAAATTTCCATATTAGATTTTAAATATGCAAAGCTTGTTTTTATTAGACTAAGCATTCACGGATCTTTTTATTAAAGATTTTAAATTTGTAAAGAACAAAAAGTGATAGAGTTGAATATAAGTTAGATGCTAAGCGTGGAGTAGTTGGATCTCTTTAGAGCTCATAGAGGTTAATTGTGGCTTTTTGCTTTCCACGAGCTTATTAAACGCTTACTAATTGTTATAAAAAAATACGTTACTTTGGTTTTTTCGATTCTTAGTTTAAATTCCTTTGTAGAGATTCCTTCTAGTGAAATTAAGGTACACATCGAGGTTTTGTCAGTGTTGTGGGGGAAATAGTGGTACGATTCATGTTTTTTTTTTTTTCGGCTCGCTACCGTTGTATAGGGTGTTAAAAGACCACATGCTTGGAATTTTGGCGTATAACTATATATAATGTAATAAACGAAGCCGAAATAAGACCTGGACCATGGTGGCTCGCATACCGACTGATCCCCTTTTTTTTATTCCCCCCCCCCCCCCCCCCCCCCCCAACCCCCCCCCCCCCCCCACTTTGGCAGTCAGTCGTTTAAAGGTGGACTGGTTAATTATAAGAATAATAAATACGAGTACTGATAAAAGTTTATAGAATTATGGTCGGCTCGATAACGATATGACAGTTTTCCAAAAGTGTCGTCGAGGATCCTCGTGGTCGTTTTACAGACTCCTGGATCATGGTCGGTGCATACCTGATGTGAAAGTTGTTTAAAAGACCGGGGTGATAATATGTTGCAATATTAATAATAATGCCAAATATTGACTCTGGTGTTATCTAAATAAGTCTCCGTCTCTGGAACTCCGTTGTGAGTTTTTTCGGATGAAATAGAAAGGTGACCTTAATCATCGTAAAATTAAAACCTTGATGTGGACCTTATTCTCACCATAACGTTCATTTAGGAAGGATTTTCAACTAATTATGTCTAAACGGTTGACTTTATATTAATAAGGCCATAATTTATTTGTCACCAATAATAAAAATAAAATCCTTAGAAGATTTAGGAATAAGAGAGCGAAAAGTAGTTATGCGTACACAATTTGCATTTATGAGTAGTGTTAGCATCTTAACTTGTATTTAATAATGATTTCATTTTTAAGCTTGGTTTGGGGCGGGTGAAAAATCAAGGATGATGAATTTATCCTTATGGACACTATTTATAAGTGTTTCTTGTTTCATGATCATAAAAGTTATATTTAAATAATGAAAGTCGAACATGTTGTCACTTGTAGAAAATAAAAAATATATATCTATAATAAAAAGAAATGGTAAAACGGGGCGTTTCAAAACTATTGATTTCTTAATCCCCTTAGATGAACACTTAGCTACTTTTCGAGGTAATTAGTTTAGGGGGGTTGAAATTTTTGGTTTCAAGCGTGTATTTATATCATTGCATGAGGACACGGCAATAGTGTAGTATGGAGGATTTTGATATGTGTTTAATCACATATCAATTTTCCTTATTAAAACAAGCTTAAATGATCAAAAATGCATGCAAAATACATTGTATATGTGTGTTTTGTTGATTGTATTGTGCAGGTAACGGATATTCATAAAAGGACAAAAACGAAGCCAAAAACAGACAAAACCGAGCACGGGATTGGAAGAGCGTGAGAAAACGAAGCCGAAGGCGTATTCATGGGCCAACCCATACCCATTTAATGGGCCAAGTCAGCCCATTAATTAATTATGCTAAGCCTTTTTAATATAAGCCTTTTAATACCAATCCACATCTAATCCAATATCCAAAACTGTCCAAAGCCTAAATAATAGAATAAGCCCCAAACAAAAACGCAAGTCTATAGTCAATGAAATAAAAACTCCTGGTCAAATTTAGTTTCACCGTCTTCTTATCCTCCCAATTTCACTACAAACCAAGTTAACAAGGTAAATCAATATTTTTCCAACCTAAAAATCCCTTCTAGGTAGAGGCCAATGTGCAAGGTTCAGGGAATCAATCCCAGGCCACGTTGGCAATCCCAAGCAACCTCATTGGTTGAGAATATGTGGAAAGTGATCCAAGGGCTGAAAATGATGGATTGGGAGTTCGTTGTGATTAAAGGATGTGGATTAGTGCTATTTGTAATACGCTTCACTCAAGGCCTAGAACATTCTCTCAGTCATTAAATAGGGGGGGGGGGGAGAAAATAGGATTTACATAGTGGGGATGGTAGTTTTTTAATCTAGCTGTTTACTGTAGATTTTAGCTTATTTTTGTAGCTAATTTGTCCTTTTTTAATGTAATTTTATTTCAAAGCGTGTCAATCTTCTTTCATATTAGTAAAGTTTTTATTTTGCATTTAACTTTTGTGTTGAATTTTATTTTACTTTTAAACTAATTTCGTTTCAACATGTGTTGGAAATCAATAATAAGCTAATAAGCACTTTATTACCTAATAAGCTAGTTTTTTTATTCAGTTTAGCTTGTGTAAAGCTAAAACTAATTAAGCTATTCATTCAATCAACTAAAAGTCATTATAAAGGCTTACTTTAGATGATAACCAGAATATTGGAAGGGCTTTGGGACTAACCAGCTTATGTAAATAGTGGAGCTTGAAGATATTTCTTAGAGCATTTATTATTTCTTGTTTAGGGAGCTAAGGACAAAGGTAATGTTCATTTCATTATTTTAGCTTGATTTCTATTTCTGCTTATTAAACTGCTTATTTTTGCTAATTCTATTCTTATTTGTGCTTATTTACTCTTATAATAGCTTATTATGTCTAGTTTATAGTTTAGAATTAGCTTATTTTGAGTTTTAAGTAGAACCTTTCTAAATCATAGTTTAAATGCTTATTAGCTTAGCTTATTAAATAGTGCTTATTTCTAAAAGGTTATTGTTTATTAGTCCTTAGTATAGTTAGTACTTAATCCGTTTTAGTATTTTTGTAGCTTACTCAGGTCTAGTTTAGCTTAAAATTAAAATATCAAATCTTAAAGGGGTGTTTAGGTTAAGAAATATTAACAAGACAAAAAACTTTGCAGGCTGTTTTAGTCATCAAAATGAATTTAATAAGCTCAAATTTGTTCTAAATAGTAGTTTTCATAAGCTCATAATAGATTTTGTTAAGTTTTGAAGAATGTTTTATCAAAATCTAAAGTCTGCCAGTGTACAAGTGTTTTAAACTGCTTATTTGTTAAATTCTTTGAAAGACTAATTGAGGAGTTGTTTTTGTTCTTAAAACTGGTTTTACTAGCATTACTATAAATCTATTTTGGGTCATTAGTAGTAGGGAATGCATTATGAACATAAAGTACTAAAATCAGTCAAGTGGAGTTTGTTCATCGTCTATTCTTTAAAGTCTAAGAGTGCAGATCATTTGAGCTTAGAATCTAGTTAGATTTTTATTATTTGATTAGTTTAGCTTATTAAGGATGTTTTCAATTGTTTTTAGTTTTTAAGTTTGTTAGATTATGATTGTGAGTCTTAAAGTTAAGCTAAAGTAGTCATGTGAATCTCTAAAACCCAAAAGAATAGTAGTTGTAATCTTCATTTAATTTCAGCTTTTCTAGCTCTTTTTTAAAACGTTAATTAGCTTAATTAGTGTATTGTGATTTTTGAGTATAAGTCTTTATCTGTTTTTACTTTTCAGCTTATTTCAAGTGCTTATTAGTCCTAAAACTTTGCTTAAAATTTGGTCAAAAGTCCTCTAAAAGTGATTTTGTGTTATCTGTCTTGATGCTTTTTGTTGTTTTTAAGCTTGTTTTGTTTGCTTATTTAAGTATTTAAAGTGTAATTCGGTTAGCTTTATGTCTGTTTTAGCTTATTTGTTTTTCTAGTTGCTTATTAAGTCTAAAAGCTCAAACAGTTTTAACTAGCTTTCAAGTCTAAATAATGCATATCTGTCACTTTTTCTTGTGCTTTTTCCTAGCTTAATAATAAGTTTCAGTCTTAAGTCATATCATTAAAATTGCTTATTTTTGCTTATACTTTAGCTTTTTCAAAAAATAAAATAAAAAAAATGTTTTTCAAAAAGGGACTGTCACAGGACTCGAACCTGTGACCTCTCTCACACAACACACACGCCTTACCAGATTGCCCTTGGGTCTTTTTCATTAAACATTTGCATCATTTACTTCTTATACTCTTTTTAGTTTTAAGCTTATTTTGGTTATTTTATTTTTCACAACTTATTGATAAGAGTTTTTTCATCTGTTTTTCTTTGTAAACCCGTAGAATAAGTTTTAGTATTTTTTTAAATTTTCTCAAATTTTTAGGATTAAGTTTAGTATTTTTAGTTTAATTTTTAATCTTATTTAGTTTAAAAAATTGTTTTAATTAGTTAAAAAATTCAAAAAAAATAATTTCTGTTTTTCAAAAAATTAATTTAATACATTTGGTTTAAGAAATTTGCATTTTGAGTTTTTAGAGTTTTAATTTGTCATTTTTAGTTAATTAGTTGTTAATTTTAGTTATTAATTAGTTTATAATTGTTTTTAAATGTCGTTAGAATTTTAAGTTGATTCCTAGATTGGTATACCTTTATGTGCTTCCCCTTTGCGTTATTAGATTTAGAATCTAAAATCTAAAATATCGATTATTCAAGCACGCGATCACGAACCGAAACAATTTATTCAAATTCACACTTCGTCGGGATACGACATCCGGGAGATAAAATATTTTTGTCCTCAAGCAATTTTTATATCACTAATCAATACTTTTTGGAAATATATTTTATTAGTAATTAACTTATTACTCTTTCACAAGAATGATTTGCCTAGTTGCTTTTATTATATATATATATATATATATATATATATATATATATATATAGAGAGAGAGAGATAAAATTAAGAAGAATACATGAACCCCCCTAGAAATATTGGAAGTTGTTTAAAGAATTAGAAAGCCCCTAGAAACTGGCCGACTGAGGTTTGTTCGTTGATGTGTGCTTAAACACACATCATTTATACCTCAAAAAACACTTCAAAACGGACTAATAACCCTAAAATATGGATGATTATGTTGCAAATATGTTTGTATGGTGTTATTATGTCTTACAGGTACAAAGGATTGAAAACGAAACAAAAACGGTAATTTTTGGGTTATTTTTGACGACGTTTTCACGTTTATCGAGATTCAAACGAACTCGTAAAAATTCCACGATCACTCCATTAGAAAGAGCACGAAATTACAAGTCTATCGGTATCTTACTTACCCCTTGAACCTTTTTTATTTGAACCCTATGTCATCTTATTTGAACCTTTCTTTATTAAAATATCCTGGACCAAACCAATTAACCCTTAAATATATAATTTCACATTATACAAATGAAACTATGCATAGCACAGTTGGCATTTGCCGGCTTGCTAAGTATAGATTCAAAAGGTTCTCAGTTCGAGTCCACGCATAGCAAATTGAGGTATTTATCCTCATGCCACGTGGCACTCTTTGAGTGGTCCACGTGGCGAACTGACCTAGACCTGGTTTCCGACCATCGTTAACCGGTGGTAGACTGGTGGTCCGGTTGTGGTTGACCACCATTGACCACCACCATCGACCTTCGTTGATCTGCGGTTGACTGGCCATTGACCGGCATTGACCCGCCACGTGGCGGCGGCGCCGCAACTAACGTTAATGCTGGTACGAGGAAGACTTATGGCGGCTAATGATTGGCTGGAGTACGAGGATGTTGGGCGGTTGGCCAATGCTGACCTGACACGTAGACATGATGACAAGTTTAGCAGCACCTGTACAAGTTTCTAGAATCCTAGGAGGGCATTTATGTCCAATCATTGGCAATGATTGGATGCCAATAATTGGCTTTGTCTCCAAGCTATAATAAGTGGCTGAGAATTGTTTAAAGGAGCTGGCATAGGGGCGAAAAGACTATTATACTGATGTGTCTTTGTGTGGTGTATATTTTATTGATTCAAGTTTTAAATTTATATTTTGCCGACTAAACCAAAAAATGGTTTTCCCTAGAACCCATCCCTAGGTGTAATCCTAAAATTTACCAATTTAAACAAGTTACTCCATCTAAATCCATAGCACTCATCAATTGTGTGTCTCATAAAAGAGTGATATACCAGGGAGCCAAGTTTAAAAATCTACAACATCACCAGGCACACTCTATTTTTGTTGAATATAGGAAAACATTTGAGAAACGGAAAATTTAGATCCTCCACAATATCTAACAAGGGTTATTGTGTGCGGGTTATGTAATCATGTAATTTCACAAAAGTATGCTTGAAAAAAAAATTAATTTGAGCATAATTTAAGGCATTTAATGTGAAAATTAGGACAAGTAAACATTCTAATTCCATCCCCACTTGAATTATACAACGTCCTCATTGTATATATAAAACATTAAATACAGAATTAAAAATAAATTAGAATGAAAACTCCCTGATATTTGCTCGGTAGATTCTCCAAGTAGCGTTTATGAGCGAGATTGTGTGTTGAAAAAGCGTCTGAATTCCAGCATGACTTTAACCACACATAAGATTCCAGATAATATATATTCCACCAACTTCGTTGATATTTCTTTCATGAGGTCCTGTAAAAAATATAGGAAAAACAGGTGCATTCCTATCTTGGTATCTACGATTAATTTAAACTAAACTAAACAAACTAATTACGGGTCAGTCTGGTGAATATGGCGTATCAAGTTAGTGAATACGCCGTATTGCCAGAACTGACAATAATGTTTTGAAAGTGCAATAAAATAAAGACTGATAACGTCCAAACATTCAATACGTCATATGGTATGGGGCGGATACGCCGTATTGATGTCTGGGAAGACAGACTCGATAACAAAATTAAATAACAATCCAGGTTGTCTCCCAGGAAGCACTTTTGTTTACAGCGAAGTCTTTAAGTTAGACTTTTTTCAGCTTCCACTCATTTGAAATCATCTCTCATTCCCATTCTTGCATTAAGTGTGAATATCCTGCTTGGTTTCGTATTCATGAACTATGGTGTTGAACTTACTGCCAGGCTTGATTCTATCACATACAAACAAACCAAAATGTCATATCATGATATATATATATATATATATATGTAAAAATATGGGAACCTGTTCAATAGTTAGATACATCATGACACGAATAATAATAAATGTACTAATATAAATAAAAGATAAGGATAGGAGGAATCATGGGTCTGGCTCCTGTGGGTCCTGCTGTGTTGTGGAGGTGCTGGCCTAACCGGTCCTCTGTCTGACGCGCCTCTGGTATGATACACGGGTCTGAGCATATGCTACATAGGTTACTCATGCCATGTCCATCATCCGTCCTAACCCATTGGTAACCTATGTACTAAACCTGGAAAAATCACGAGCCATCGCGTTAATCACCTCGCGCTGCTCAGTCAATACCCCGCGTATCTTGTGCACGTCCTCCTCTAGTCTAGCCATCCTCTGAGGCAGATCCCTGTCAAGGCTGGTGGTGGTGGTGGTGCGTAAATGGGTGCGGATCACCTGGCCACCCTCATCAACAATCGGAGCATCCTCAGCTACAGCATGGACACCAGCCACAGCATTGGGCTGCCTCTCTGGTCTTATAGCTACCCAGGCCCAAGTATCATCAAACTGCACACTAATCTACAGCCTCACCAGCTCACCCATGTCAATAATAGGAAGCTCAGGGGCAATAACAGTCAATCCTCCCAGTATCTTAGCAGTCAGGAGCCCAAAATACTCGGCTAATCTAGCAACAAACTGTCCTCCAGAAATGTAAGCCTCACTCTTCCTCCCAGTAGTACTGTGTGCCAGCATCCGATGGCAAAGTCTCAACACTAGATCTCTGATCAAAGTGTAGGAAGGGGGAGGTCCCAAGAAATCTCCATCAGTCGAAATATCCCTCTAATAATCATGTAGATCCCCCTTCCCAGGGATCATCCTTTCACTCTCACTCCAGTACCTAGCAAAACTGAGGGACTTCATCTCTTCCTCGGTATGTAATCCCAAGGCCAGAATAAACTGCCTCCAGCTTAATCGTCTCCTGGCTCCACCAAGCTGAAACTGAATAGTACCAGGAGCATCAAAGTCAAGCACTACCTCTCCAAATCTAAGCGTGTTAAGAAACTCTAGAATGAGCTCCCTAACTAGAGGTCCCCTAGTATCAAACAGCCTCTCCTAGGCTCGACTAGTAAATAAAACTACACTGGCATCATCACGGTGCTCCATCCCCATCCTAGTAAACAAACCATCCCTCATAAGCACGGGCATCCCCTAAAAATCTACAAACTAAACTCTGTGTATCTCACGACTGTAAATCCTCTTCACCTTCTCCTTAAAGTCAGCAATATCCTCATCAGTATACTCAAGACCATGGTATCTGAGAAATAGGTGTCTCTTCTCACGTGGTGGTAAGGGTGCCATATCGTAGAATTGAGATAAAAGAGTGTATGATTACGATAACAAATGATCTCCAAGATTTGGTTTGGTAAAAATATTGTGTATGTCTGTGAGTGAAAGTGGTGGAAAAAACAACCGCATATTAAATAGGGTTGTTTTTATATCCTAGTTCGATACGCCGTATTGAGGTGTATAATACGATCCGTATTGGCTGATATGTTGGAACTTAGCAACAAAGGAGAAAAACAATGGATACGCCGTATAGGTTTATTCCTAATACGCCGTATCCTTTCTTGGAGACCAATTTTCCTAAAGATTTATCAAAGTAAAGAAAACGTACCTTGGCCTCCGCAACATTATCGCACAATCACCATCCTTATAATAACGCTTAGGGTCATAGCATCCCTTGAAAGTGTAAGTCCAAGTACATATTCCATATAAGTTCCAAGACAAAGCTTTCCTCATTGAAAATTTTATCTATTTTATCACAACTTGTATCCATAAGCATATTTGTCCTATGTGTAATTTTATTACCCTCTGAAGAATGTATTATATCAACATCATTATCGTTTTTGTCCTTTCCCAACTTTAAATCATCAGGACAAATAATGTTGAAGGGAAATATATCATTAAAGTACAAAATATTTTGTTCCTCTTCATCATATTCAGACACTGATGTTTCATTGTTAATTCATCGATATATCAAGGGTTTAAGATTGGTTCAGTTAATAAATCTGATTTAGACGTTTGAGCATCATTCTAAACAATGGCTAGAAATTTGTTCTCAAAATCATTAAATAAGTCTAAATCATCAATATAACTGGTCGTAGGAATGGGTGGCAGAAAAGAAGGTATACCGGCTTTTTCATTATCGTTTTCTGAATCCGTTTTCAAATTGTTGACAGAAATCATTTTATAAGAAAACGAGTTTATGTCACAAATTATTGTGTAATTCTCATCGTCGGAATCGTCAAATGATATTTTAAAGTCGATCTCATCGTTGACAGGGGTACTTACTTGAGATTTGCATGGAAGTGCATCCTGAGGTGTAACGGTATCATCAATGACAATAGCTGGTAATTCAGCTTCAACAGATCTGAGGTCGTAAAGACCGTCATCAACCCTGACCTTTCCATATGTAGCAGTTTGCCAGTTAAACACCCGACCACGCCTACAAGCTTTTTCTTCTTCAAACTTGATATATTCTTCCATAGTCATGTTAGGATCATCCATCCTGAAATAAACTTACTAGAAAGACAGTTAAATAACCAATACGTCGTATTCAGGGGACTGAATATGTCATATCACACAAACACAATTAACAAGAATATCAAATAAAAATCAAGATTAATTTTCACTCCTCGGCAACGACGCCAAAAACTTGATGTGTCGTTATATGTGGTGTATATTTTATTGATTCAAGTTTTAAAATTTATATTTGCGACTAAACCAAAAACCAACACATTAATGGCACGTACCCATTGGTAGTATTCCGTGGTAATAGGGTGTCGAACACTTGAAGCGAGGTTAAATCTATCAAATCTATCAATTTAATTAATATCTTAGTTATCTAATCTATGTTAATTCTACTCTATTCTAAACCTATGTCAGTCCTAGTTCCTAATTCTAACGGGAAAAGGGGGTTTTCAGCCTGAGAGACTGGCACGGTTTGGTTGGTGACTACAATCAATTCAAGGCACTTTAACCCACGCGAGCTAATTAACAAAAGATAAAAGAGTGGTCGAACCTTATATAAGAAAACGGTATTAACCATTATTAATCCGATTAGAAAGTTGGTTTGTTTATTAAGTGCAATGATTTCTTCTCTCGAGGTGGCATATCATTCTTAAGACTTAGGCGTTACATCATCCTAAGACCTAGACACATTAATTCTGTCATAATTAAAGCATCCGCATAAAGCATCCTTATTTGCTGATTATAATCTATCTTAGGGATTAAAGCAATGGTGATCTTGTTAAACCCTAGCTCATAGAGACTTTACCCACTTACCGCTTAATGGCAATTTATACACTAGTAGTCCACTTGTCCAACTATCCAATGGAATCAGAACGTTACTTGTTGAATTATCTAGGTCACCTGCTAGTCAACACAATCAATAAACCATTAGCAATATCCAATTAACTAGTAAGACGCGAAGCGTATCCTAGACACAGACTAGTAGACACTATTTGTGAATCAATGATTCCAGATGTATAGATTACTCTATGGAGAGTTATCCTAGACTCTAGATTTGCTTGGTCCGCTTCACTAGATCCAGTTGAATGATAGGCGCATACAAAAGCGCGTAAACAAGTATAAATTGATAAACAGAACAACACTACCAACGATAAGTACAAGAAATCAATGATAAACAAGTAACAAAGAGCATTCAGCTGTTTATAATAATGGCTAATACCCAAAGGTATTAGCCGTCAACGTCATAATAAATACAAGACAATTATTTAGCCAAGTAAAACTAACTGAATTAACGAATGATAACCAAAACCTTAAACGATTACTAAAGTATATGAAATAACACGTGTCTCCTATTTTAGAAAATCTGCCTTATGTGGTATAGGTACGAAAATATATTTAAGCACCCAAAAAACTCGTTTTTGAGTTTATTTATTTATTAGGTCTGGAAGTCGTATTGATACGGTGTACCAAGTGTTTGATACGCATTTTGGGATTTCTTGGAGTAGGGACCACGCTTGATATCTTCCAGAATATTATATTGATTTCATATCTTGAATACGACGTATTGATTCCCTGTGGATACGGCGTATTAATCTTTATTCCTCTGTGGTCTTTGGTGAGTGCAGGCACGGATACATCGTATCTTCCTTGATGGATACGGCGCATTGGTCATCAGAATAGTAATCTTTAAAATATCTTCATTTAAGCTCCAGAATGCGCGCCTTTTGCTAACTTTCACCAATTACTCCATAATTACTGCAATTCTCAAATATAAACGATTAAGTAATAATTCTTTGCAATAACTATACAAAATGGGTTAATAACATGGGATAAATGATGCTATAAAATAGATGTTATTTGATGTCATCAGAGGGTGTTGGTTTATTTAGAAATAACACATTTCATATTTCTTTCTCTCTCTAAGTGTTACAACCATCTTTTCTCTCTCTAGATTTCTATTCTCATCTTGCTTAGTTTGTATGATTTGATATCCTACAAAATCAACATGGTGACAGCGTCATAATTAACACTTGACGCCGTCACAAGCAATTTACTATAAATACAACCCATTTATTTTCATAATTCGTGTGTGGAACTTAGGAGAGTCATAGTGCAGATACTATAGACGATTTTTAGGGGGGGTTTTGCCCCTTGTACTTATATACTCACAAGTTGGTTTGAATATAAGTAATCTATTTATTAATCTTATTATGTTTGCTTATCATTGCATAAAACTTAGTTGTGAACATTAATTTGTTGCTTCTTGTTAGTGGTGTGCATGTTATGCTTTAGAAAACTAGCTATAAGATATTACATTAGCATAGACATTTAGAGAAACATGATTAGATTAAATGAAACCCTCACGTTTGGGAGGATAACTATTTAAGTATTTCTTGTGCGTGATTTACTATTGGGTGAGCAAGATGTGTTCTAGGAGCCCTTACTTAGCTGGTCACGTAGACGCGTTTCTAACCAACTCACAATAGAAAAAGGGGAATACTTACACGTTACACTAACGAGGGTGACAAGGCAACATATTAGAAGGATTAACTAGGGAGTAGTGCATGATTAAGTGAGCATGTTTGTTTACTAATGCAATTCCCACAATCTTTTTACTTTTCCTGCAAAATAAGTTTAGTTTATTTATTTAGAACCACAATCCACCACCTCTCTCAACAATTGATTTTACTATTGTTTCTAAGAAAAGATAAACATATAAGCCTATTCTTCCTCTTAACCTTTAGATCTTAGTAACATACAATTTGAACCTACCTCACTAATCCCCTAGAGAAGGATCAATCCCCTAAATCTTGCCTATACTACACTACAAAGATTAGGTACTCTGCCTAGGAGGATTGTATAACTCTAGTGTTGTAATCCACGGAATTAGAAGAGTAATGCACCGGATACTATTTCCCTTTCCGTTTAGCAAGTAATACCGCACTGACCACTTGGAAAACGCAACTGACCGGCACTCATTGTGTATACCCAATAAATGTACAGGTTTCTTTTTAGTTGTTGGTAAGTGAGAGAAGGAAGGTTTTTCATATCCTTAAAGCTTTCCCTGTTTCTCTTTCATCAGTAATTTAATCTTTAATTTCATTGGTAATTGTTTTTTCAACATTTTAAAGAAAAAGGTACTTTCTCGCAGACCATGCGAGAATCGATTAGTTCTGCTAGTTTCCATCTGTTCATTTCCTCCGAATAAACTTTGCATTGACCCCAGTGTATGAGTGACTGAATCTCGGCAATGTCCTTTAATTTAGCTGATTAGCCCCGAAAGCCTCAGACGTTACCAATGTAAACCAAGAACTTACCTCATATACTCAAAACGAACACTATTTGTGGTTTAGCTCATTTTGATCCAGCCGAGGTTTGTCGAATTTTTTTGCTGACATCGCTACAAATCCCCTTATCAGGTTGTTGTTTTCTTTTGAATAACCAAGTCATAACTAATCTTCCAGGTTATGATCATTTTGAAATTAGAGTGTTGAATCCACTCTCCTTTGGTATGTTTCACCGGCATTCTTCAAGCCAAACAACATCTTAGTATAGCAGAATGTACCTTGATTCATATAGAATGTCATTTTCTCTTCATCTTTTTTTTCCATATGCACTTGGCGGTACCCCTTGTATGCATCAAGAAAACATTTATACCAGAATCCCATGACCGAAACTATTTTCAAATTGATTTCCAGCAAAGGATAATAATCGTTTGGACAAGAAGAGATGATATTTTGAAGTTAATGCACATCCTCCAGCCCCCGTCCACTTTCTTTACCAAAACTGGATCTGAGATCCAACTTGGGTACCAGACCGGCCTAACTATGCTGGCCTTCGACCATTTTGCCACTTCCTTGGTTATAACTTGGCTTTTCTTTAGGGAAAGCATTCTTCTTTTTTGACTAAACGGGGTGATTGAAGGATTAACATTCAGTGTATGTTTAATGATTCATTTTGGCACACCAGAAATGTCTACCAGTTCCCACGCAAAGACATCCTGGTTATTTTTTAGGAGGGTTTTTTGATATGAGAGAATGGATAGATTTCGTCGATCGTTATGTATTAGGAGGGTTTTGATTAAAAGAACCGGTTGACCAGCAACTACGTCTCAAAAACATATTCTTTTGGCTTTTCCTCTTTTTTGGCTGTTCTATCATACATTTCTTTTCTAACCGCTGGCATTTATAAATGACAGTTGTCTAGTTGACCAAAGTAGCTATTCCCTTTGGTGTAGGGAATTTCATCATTGCATGAATAGTGGAAGGAATAACTCAAAGCCTTTTTATCCTTGGGCGGCCCCCCAAATTTTTAAAAAATTGGGAAAAAAAAAAAAAAAAATAAAAAAACAATTTTAAAAAAAAACTGTACGAGAAGGCGATGAAAAATTGTAAACTTCATGGTTGTTCTTCTGCATAAGCCATTATTTCTGAAACAACTTCAAGTTCAATCTTACCTAAGGGTTTTACTCGTTCTCTAGATAATCCAAATATTGTTGTTTGTGTTTCGGTCATCCTTGCTTTAATGGATGGGTGAAGGTTGTTGAAACAATGCTCATACCTTATTTTTATGGATGATCCTTCTTCCACAGGTATCCACCGATCAATAACCCTTTGATTTACTTCCACCACTTAGGGTTTCCTTCTAGAGTTCCCTACCCGACATGTTGAAATGTTATAAGGAACAATTCATACTAATCTCATCCGCTAACATGGACTTCCTCTTCTGATCTTCCCCATGGCACCTTACCATATTGATAATTTTTTCCTTTTGAGGACCATTTCCCTTCTACCCTCCTTTGCCTTTCTGCCTCACGTCCTTTACTAGCTGGTTTAATTTACCAAACTCAAGAGCCAATTCTAGTTGTTTCTTTAGTTGCTAACAATCATTTAGATTATGACCTTTTTTCCTCGTGGTAGTCACAATATCAAAGTACTATTTTCACTCTAGTGTTTCGATGATGTGTAAGGTGGCGGTAAGTGTATTTGATGTTTTATAGACAAAATTGCCTTTGGGGTGCTTACTAGCGGTTCCAAAGTTAAGATGATCATGTTGTCTCTTGGCACATTATTGTTGTTCTAACAGATGTCTTGAGGAGGACGATAAGGCGGTAACTTAACGATGCATGAAGTTTCACGAGAGTGAGGTGCCTAGAATCTTTCCTACGATGAGTCGTTACCAAATGTGTTTCTGTCGGTACGATCATAGTCATTGGTTTGATTGATTTATCACCTCCTTCACTGGGAATTCACCCTTTGGCAATTCTGTATCTCGAAACGCTTCTTTCGACTAGACAAAGTCATCTACCCTTTTCAAAATTTCATTGATAGTTTGTAGGCATTATTTGAGAAGCACTTGGTTAGTTCTGGGCATTTGTATGAGCTCATGAAAGATGAGATCCGCATCAATTCTAGAACGTTAGGATAAAGTTAGATTCACTAACCAGCCTCTTGAACGCTGGACAAGGATTCATGGCTCTCTGAATGAATTTTGCGATTTTGTTTGGTTCTTGGTGCATCTCTGAGCAAACAAACCTGTTTAGGATCATCTTGGAGTTTTCTCCCCATTGCAATACTTTCAGGAGGGATCTTGTTGAACCATGCTCTAGCCTTCCCATCCAGATCGCTGATAACATAGCTGCACATGCTGGCATTGGCCATATCCTTGATTACTCAACCATGAAATCACTAATATGAACATCTGGATCGTCGGTTTCCATCGTAAATTTTGGCATATCACAGGACATTTTATGATTCACATGAGGGGGGAGAGAGTGTCAGCGGCGTATAAATTTTGTTCTTTTCGATAATTCTTCTAGTGAAGGTGCATTTCAATACCTCTTAAAATGGCTTCCTCAGATCATCATATGCGACGATTGTCTTCCCCTTAACATTTGATGTGTTGGGTTGCAACAGAGAAGTTTTACAACCCTCCTAGGCAGTTTACCTAATCGTTGTAGAGTAGCGAGAGAGAGCACTAGTGTGATTATCGTTCTCTAAGGGAATAGTATTTTAGTAGCTCGAATTCTATGTCACTTTGGTCTAATTAGAAGAAGAAATTGTTTTGGGGTTTTTTATATTTATATGCAAATTAAGTAATAGTTTGAAGGTTTTTGATTAAACTACTAAACTAAACTACTCCTAATTAGCAGCGAGCGCGAGCGATCGAGGAAGTTGGGGAAAACTCGAATTGTTAAACAAACAAAATTTGCAATCATGCACTACTCCCTAGTTGTCCTTCTGAAATTCTTATTGCCCATCACCCACTAATGATGATGAGCTGCTAGAGAGATTAATTCAAACTCTTAACTCGTATCCCCCCAAATGGTTATCTACATCAAATCTATCACACGTATCCACGATATCCTAGCCCGAGAGAGAGAAGCGTAGATTCTATGCTAATGTATACTTATAGCTAGTTTTTCTAAGCCTAACACCACATCATTAACAAAAGCAATAACAAAATACTACAACAGTTTTTAAGCAACACAATAAGCAAACACAATAAATTTACCAACACATTAATTGAACAGCGAAGAACTAGTAATCAAACAACACATAAGACGAGCGATGAATGATTAAAGGATAAGAACTCACTTCAACTATACCAATGATCCTAAAAGTGTATTTGACGCCCAGTCGACCACAATAGCTGCTACAAAAATACTCTATGTTTTTCCTCCTTAAAATATGAAAAATAGGGTTTGTATATATAGAGTTGAAGTCGGCGACTACCGAAAATCCGTCATCTTGTAATCGAGACGACGTCAACCCACTGAAACGTTATCGTCTTCTTTAAATCGCCAAACCTTATACTCATCTCGCACAAACACTTGTGTAAGACGTCGTCACCTTAAACCATTGACACTTTGCAAATATATCTATGCGCGACGGCGACTTACCACTGTAAATTCAGCTTCATAGAAATCTTGTAGAGTTGCATCCTTGTCCCATTTCTTCCCAAAATGAGCCCAAGTCAAGTGTATTTCCTCCAAATGCGAGAGCGCGAAACTTAAAATATGAAAATAAATTATTAACAAAATAAATGGTGAATTTCGGGTGGGGGGGGGTAGGGTATTGTGCGGGTTTATAGTGTGAATATCATAACTCATCATCAGAGAGAGAGCGCCCGAACAATTTATTTGCTGTCCTCAAGCTTGGGCTTTTTTACCATAGTAAATAGCTAAGTCGGAGCATGTAACAACTCGATAAAGATAGTGTTATGCAAATACACATCATTAGCCTCGTAAATTAAAAGCACGAAAATTATATACTAGTACCTCACATAAGTATTTGGATTCTATCTTTTTCTCGGGGTAATAATAAATTATAACATTTATAGAAAACGGGAAAAATAAACACTCACTACTTGTCATAGTATATAGATTACCATAAGCTTGATAAAGCATGAAAACCTCTACTACTTTGGTGTAAGCACCTAGGAATTACTATCAAAAATGTATTTTAAAGGGTTGTGATGTTTTAGGTTAGGGTAACGGAAACACGGTTGTGGGAATATGAGGGAATTTTGACGTATGGCAAGCAAATTATCTACAAGAAATACATGTAAACGGCAATGGTTAAGCAAGAGTCGTCGAACTAGGACCAATTTTAAAATGAACGTCAATAGACACAAGCACTACTTTGTTTATGTACTAGGGGAACCCCAAAAAAAACAACACCAAAAAAACAAAACTTAAATGGGGGGGGGGCCCATATGTGTCCGAGCTCTAAACTTTCCTCCATGACACTAAATTCGGGGTCGAGTCAGGCTCGTGACTCGGTTAACAATAACAAGCACTTCGTGGGTGGCAACCCATGCTTATCCTTAGTAGTAGTATATTAGTATATTATTTATTAATAAGTGTGATGTGAGGAGGTTTGCCTCTTCCTTTCTCGTGTTTTGTGGTTTGTGTTTTATGTCCAGGATTGCCTCGGATTTTGAAGACTCTCATGCTCGTAGTTTTGTCCATCGTCCACTCGAGCTTCAATCCTTAGCATGCTTTTATATGGGAATCAGATATCCTAGATCTGTTAATAACGTTTATACCTATTACATAATTA
Organism: Tanacetum coccineum; assembly: GCA_026074375.1. NCBI lineage: Eukaryota > Viridiplantae > Streptophyta > Magnoliopsida > Asterales > Asteraceae > Tanacetum > Tanacetum coccineum. The sequence continues at coordinate 3,628 of BQNB010083562.1, read as the reverse complement.
ATAAACGGCTTTAGATTTGCGTAGAGACCCCTTAATATTTAGATTATGCCTTGAATGGCAGTCCCACATTGAGGACAATGTTTAGTTCTAGTATGGGGGTATCTATCGATTTGATCTTTCTTGCATTTGCTTTGTCTTCATGTAACCCCGTTTTGACACCAAAAATATCAAAAATATGTGATTTTATGCCAAAATTTAAAAAAATTCAAAAATAAAATAAATGTTTTGACACAAATTTTTGACTTTCTGATGGCGAGAATAAGAATAAATTTTTGACTTGATCGAGCATGTTGTGCTCTAGCTTGCCCCTTAACCTATATGAATGAAAGCTTTTGCAAGTCTTTTATACAAGAAGCTTTAAAACGCGAATTCTAGCTTGAAAAAGCCAAGAGTTTGCAAGTTTCCATAATCGACTTTAAATATGCAAAGCTTGATTAGACTAAGCATCCGTGGATCTTTTTATTAAAGATTTTAAATTTGCGAAGAGCGAAAATTGATAGAGTTTAATATAAGTTAGATGTTAAGCGTGGAGTAGTTGGATCTCTTTAGAGCTCATAGAGGTTAATTGTGGCTTTTTGCACTAGCTTAATAAACGTTACATAATTGTTAAAAAAATAAAGTTACTTTGGTTTTTGCGATTCTTAGTTTAAATTCCTTCGTAGAGATTCCTTCTAGTGAAATTAAGGTACACATCGAGGTTTTGTCAGTGTTGTGGAGAAATAGGGTACCGATTCCTGACGGCTCGCTACCGTTGTCTAGGTAGTTAAAAGACCACATGACTTGAAATTTGGCTATAATAATAATAATGTAATAAATCGAAGCCGAAATAAGACCACTGGACCATGGTTGGCTCGCATACCGATGTGGTAGTCGTTTAAAGGTGAGGGATGTAATAATAAGAAGTAAAAAATCCGAGACTCTAAAAGTTTACTAGAACATGGTCGGCTCGCATTATGATGTGACAGTATTCAAGAAATGGAGTCGAGAACTCCCGGTCGAAAATAAGACTCTGGATCTTGGACGGCTCCGCATACCGATGTGACAGTTGTTGTAAAAGACACTGGGATAATATGTTTGCAATAATCATAATTAAAGCCAAATTTTGACTCTGGGGTTATCTAAATAAAGTCTTCTCCTGTCTCTGGACTCGAAATTGATTTGTTCGGAAGAAATAAAAAGGATAACCCGTAAATCATTGAAATTAGTAACCTTCAAGTGGACCATATTCTCAACTCACCATATCTCTCTTTAGGAAAGGATTTCAACTAATTATGGTATAAACCACCACCAACCCAGGGTTTACTTTATAATTAATAAGGCCACAATATATTTTGTTCACCAAAAAGTAAAAAATAAAATCCTTAAAGTATTTAGGAATTAGAGAGCGAAAAGTATTATGCGTACACAAATTGCATTTATGAGTAGTGTTAAGCACTTAACTGTATTTAATAATGATTTCTTTTTTAAGCGTGGTTTGGGGCGGTTGAAAAATCAAGGATGATGAATTTATATCCTTATGTACACATTTAATAAGTGTTTCTTGTTTCATAGATCATAAAAGTTAAATTTAAATAATGAAAGTCCGAACATGTTTTCACTTGTATAAATAAAAAATATATATCTATAATATAAAGAAAATGGTAAAAACGAGGCGTTTCAAAACTATTGATTTCTAATCCCCTAGAGTGAACACCTTAGCAACTTTTCGAGGTAATTAGTTTAGGGGGGTTGAAATTTTTGGTTTCAAGCGTGTATTTATATCATTGCATGAGGACACGGCAATAGTGTAGTATGAAGGATTTTGATATGTGTTTAATCACATATCAATTTTCCTTATTAAAACAAGCTTAAATGATCAAAAATGCATGCAAAATACATTGTATATGTGTGTTTTGTTGATTGTATTGTGCAGGTAACGGATATTCATAAAAGGACAAAAACGAAGCCAAAAACAGACAAAACCGAGCACGGGATTGGAAGAGCGTGAGAAAACGAAGCCGAAGGCGTATTCATGGGCCAACCCGTACCCGTTTAATGGGCCAAGTCAGCCCATTAATTAATTATGCTAAGCCTTTTTAATATAAGCCTTTTAATACCAATCCACATCCAATCCAATATCCAAAACTGTCCAAAGCCTAAATAATAGAAATAAGCCCAAACCAAAACGCAGTCTAAGTCAATTAAATAAAAACCTGGTCAAATTTACTGTTCATCGTCTCTTATCCCTCCCAATTTCACTACAACCAAGTTAACACAGGGTAAATCATTATTTTCTCCACACGCTCAAATCCCTTCTAGAAGGCCAATGTGGCAAGGTCTGACATCAATCCCAGGCCACGTTGGCAATCCCAAGCAACCTCATTGGTTGAGAATATGTGGAAAGTGATCCAAGGGCTGAAAATGATGGATTGGGAGTTCGTTGTGATTAAAGGATGTGGATTAGATGCTTGAAAACGCTCCTCAAGGCCTAGAACCTTCTCTCAGTCACTATAAATAGAGATAGGATTTCACATAGTGGGGAGGTAGTTTTTAATCTAGCTTTTTAGTGTAGCTTTAGCTTATTTTTTAGCTTATTGTCCTTTTAATGTAATTTTCATTTCAAAAGCTTGTAATCTCTTTCATCATTAATAAAATTTTAGTTTGCATTTAAATTTTGTGTTGAATTTATATTTTACTTTTAAACAATTTCGTTTAACATGTGTTTGGAAATCACCTAATAAGCTCAATAAGCACTTAATTACCTATTAAGCTAGTTCTTATTCAGTTTAGCTTGTTTAAAGCTAAACTAAATAAGCTAATCATTCAATTCACCTAAAAAGTCATTATAAGCTTAATTTAGATGATAACCAGAAATGGAAGGGCTTATAAATAAGCTGGAGCTTGTAGATAATCTCTTTAGAGCATTTATTTGTCCTTGTTTAGAGCAAAGGGCAAGGTATGTTCATTTTCATTATTTTAGCTTGATTTCTATTTCTGCTTATTAAACTGCTTATTTCTGCTAATTCTATTCTTATTTGTGCTTATTTACTCTTATAATAGCTTATTATGTCTAGTTTATAGTTTAGAATTAGCTTGTTTTGAGTTTTAAGTAGAAACTTTCCAAATCATAGTTTAAATGCTTATTAGCTTAGCTTATTAAATAGTGCTTATTTCTAAAAGGTTATTGTTTATTAGTCCTTAGTATAGTTAGTACTTAATCCGTTTTAGTATTTTTGTAGCTTACTCAGGTCTAGTTTAGCTTAAAATTGAAATATCAAATCTTAAAGGGGTGTTTAGGTTAAGAAATATTAACAAGACAAAAAACTTTGCAGGCTGTTTTAGTCATCAAAATGAATTTAATAAGCTCAAATTTGTTCTAAATAGTAGTTTTCATAAGCTCATAATAGATTTTGTTAAGTTTTGAAGAATGTTTTATCAAAATCTAAAGTCTGCCAGTGTACAAGTGTTTTAAACTGCTTATTTGTTAAATTCTTTGAAAGACTAATTGAGGAGTTGTTTTTGTTCTTAAAACTGGTTTTACTAGCATTACTATAAATCTATTTTGGGTCATTAGTAGTAGGGAATGCATTGTGAACATAAAGTACTAAAATCAGTCAAGTGGAGTTTGTTCATGGTCTATTCTTTAAAG
>BQNB010083561.1:6798-29005 GCA_026074375.1 Tanacetum coccineum | reverse complement strand
TTACACGCGATTCTTCAGGATTGTTTTTATCTCAGAAGAAATATGCTATTGAGCTTCTTGACAGGGCACATATGGTTAATTGTAATCCCAGTCGGACTCCTATTGATACTAAGTCTAAAATGGGAAGTGATGGTGATCTAGTTTTTAACCCAACTCTATATCGGAGTCTTGCAGGTTCTCTACAGTACCTCACCTTTACCCGACCATATATTTCTTATGCAGTTCAGCAGGTGTGTCTTTATATGCATGATCCTTAAGAGCCTCATTTTTTGGCTCTTAAGCGGATTCTACGGTATGTTCGCGGTACTTTGGATTATGAATTGCAGTTATTTTCTTCCTCTACTACAGATTTGGTTGCATATTCGGATGTGGATTGGGCTGGTTGCCCTACTACTCGTCGCTCGACTTCAGGTTACTGTGTTTTTCTTGGCAACAACTTACTCTCTTGGTCCTCTAAGCGTCAGTCGACGCTTTCTCGTTCTAGTGCAGAGGCAGATTATCGTGGTGTTGCCAATGCTGTTGCTGAGACTTGTTGGTTACGCAAATTACTGCGTGAGTTGCACACTCCTTTATCTTCCGCTACGCTTGTTTACTGTGATAATGTTAGTGCAGTTTATATGTCCTGCAATCCGGTCCATCATCAGTGTACGAAGCACATTGAGATTGATATCCATTTTGTTCGTGATTTGGTTGCTGCTGGTTAAGTTCGAGTACTTCATGTGCCTTCTCGTTATCAGTTTGCGGATATTTTCACCAAGGGATTGCCATCAGTTTTATTTGAAGAATTTCGCTCTAGTTTGAGCGTCCGGTGTCCTCCCGCTCTAACTGCGAGAGAGTGTTAGCCCGTAATATAATTGTATATATGTAATGGGCCAAGCCCGAGTCTAGAATACTCTATGTACTAGTATATCATGGATCGGTTTATGAAATGATAAACACACGGACATTTATCCCAACTTACAAAAACAAGCATTAAAATTGTAATGCTACTAAAACAAGCTTTTATAACGTTGTACGACATTACTAATGGACGCAAACCTTCAAGTTTAGTGATGAACAATTGCCTTTCATTTGTATGCTCAAGCAACTCCACCCATAAGTTACGGAGACCGGCTGCAAACTCAAGATCTTTCGCCGTTTCCATTTCAAAGTAAACCAACATTCCATCAAATGAGCCCCTAGAATTAGCAGCGACGACGAGTTCTTCTAGACGTGGGAAACAAGCCATTTTTTACTTTGTGTTGAATGTGTTTTTGGGTTGAATGCGTTTTTGCATATGCAAATGATAGGGGGTATGGATCCTTAAATAGCAAAAAGGAAAACTTAAAGGAATTGACGATCAAAAGGCAAATATGTAATGATTAGATGATATGAAACGACGTCTCGAGGTCTGACAGCTTCTCACACGGCTCAATACAAAATTGTAATACTTATCGCGAGCTGTGGACCAATAGTGTAATGAGAACAAGACAAAATAATGTAACAATAACATATACAGTTTTGAATTACGAGTCATGGACCAACCATAAAACCTTTTTTTAAGATGAAATGACTAAAAAACACATCGTGTGCAATTCACGTGGAAGGAAAATGAGTAAAAATAACGACAGTTATCGCTTAGGATCATATGCGCACCAAAAAGTCAACCCTGAGGAGCATCCTAGCGAAACCCTAGAACGGAAGACCAAACGGATAAACGGAGCCCGCTTCAAAAGACCTAACGGTGTAATTTACCGGAGGTTGAAAAGTAGGGGTCTTACCTCTTCACTACCTCCGGCGTAAGTATGCTGTCGACACCCTTTAACTTTCAACACCCTCCAACTTCAAACCCGCCAAAATTATACTAAAAACAAACTCTCACGTCACAACACAACCATATCATCATCTCATCATTCAAAATCACCTCATAAATTAAACCTTCATCATCACCAAAACCCTTCACATATAAAAAAAATGCCTTACAACCCAACCAATAATTAATCCATCATGTTCATAACAGACTTCATTAAGCGCAAGTTAGCATCACTCCTCCAACCATGGCTACAATACGCACCGGAGATACAACTCAAGCTAGGCTTCCTTCATTCACACGTTATTCTTACAAAGCTGATGTTTAACACGTCAGCACTTAACGAGCTTCTAGAAAGTTCTAGCAGCTTCTACTTTGCTGACGTCACGATTGATCAATTGAGTGTACGGATTGATAATTGGAATGCTCCTGCGTTTAATTGGGAAGTGCGGGGGTGCCACGTCATCATTTCCTCAAGGTTTGCTATATTTAACTGTTTTTTTATGTTTATATTTTTTGTAATTTTGCTTTCGATTAATTTTTGTGATGTTTGGTTGATATGGAAGGGTAGGGGAAGTGAGCGGAACGACGCGCGAACCGTCGGAGGAGAAGAAGAATGTTTTGTGTGAAATTGATCCTGAGGTACTTTTTTTTAAGTTTTAAATTGTTGAATTTGATTTTATTATTCGTGTTTGATTGATGATTAGGATTTAGGAATGTAGTTTGAGTTCGTTTAGGGCGTGACATGTGACTTTGAGATAATTGATAAATGTGGATTATCGAGTATCGAGTGTTTGTCATTAGGAAAATGACTGGGAGGCCTAAAAATGTGACTAATTAATGTGCCTAAATAGATGTGACAATAAGTTAGCAACATATGCTGACACATAGGTTTAGGCATATAATTAGGCATACAAGTTAAGCATCCCAATCATTGCTCTTGTCATTATACATAAACGAGTAAGGTTTCCCTCTTTAGGTTACCCGGGGAGGGCGAGTCTTTGACTCAGATTTACGCTGCGTAACTAGTATCCCCGTGGCCATTTTCGAACCATTTCCCATGCATTCCCGAGATGTTTACCTAGTGACGTTTGAACATGAAGCCTCTTGTTAGGACATTACCCCAATAAAAATATCAAAATTCCATATTTCCCCAAACATGCATCAAAATCATTGTACATTATGCATTATTCACTTGTAAGTTGGGTAAATATGACATTTTGAGGTTTATATCGGGTAAATATGGAATTATCCCTATATAAATATAATAGATAATATAATAGTTTGTTAAATGTTGACTCGAGTTAACTAATGCATGCAAACCACTGAGTACTATTTGCATGTTTGTTTTATTGCTTAATTGATGATTAGGATTTAGGAACGTGGTTCAATTTTGTCATCGGGTATGAGTGTGATGTGTGACTTTGAGTTAAGTAATGAATACAAATTGTCAATTGTAGTCTATCGCTGTCTGTATGTGTTTGTCTCTAGTTATACATTATGATTATGTAAATATAACATTGCATAAACAATATTATGATAGCAGTCATGACTAATTGTATTAGATTTGCGATTATTCGTGTATTGCATTAAATGCGATGAGGTTTGAGGTATTATAATTTGTCAAATGTTGACGAAAGCTCTATATTCTAGAAACTAGTGCTATTGGATAGATTACAAGAGTCCTGTATATTTATAGGGGTTATATCCTACAATTTGCATCTTGAGACCATTTTATTTTACAAAAGATGCTAACATTAGCTTAGATTTGTTACAAATACAGTATGAGTATTAAAAGTTAACTCTGGGATTATATTCTCTCCCGCTTAACAAGCATCCAAGATTCCCCAGTAGTAACCTTGTACTTGATACCGAAGTAAATATAGCAAAAAATCCAAATAAAGTATTATACTCTAATTGATGATTAGGATTAGGATTAGGATTAGGATTAGGATTTAGAAACATGCTTTAACTCCTCTTTCGGCGTGTTTCTGAGTTAACTAATAAACACAAAGCATCAAGTACTCTATGCCTGCCTGTATGTGTTTGTCTCTAGATATACATTTATAATATAACGTTACCTAAATAATTGTACATAGCTATCATGAATAGCTCATATTTAAAATGGATCCCGTCATTTTATAAATGTGATAAGATGGTAAAGGTACTTGTCAATGTTGATAGAAGCTCTATTTTGTTCCAGTTGCACTATTGTAGGATCTTTCCCGGATTTTCATCATGTCGGTTAATTACTTTTTGATGGATTACAGGGTAGTGCGTTGTATGATATCATGGAAAAGCTTGCGAATATTGCCCCGTCAAGAAGCCAGAAAAATTCTCTCCCTAAGCTTATCTTGGATTATTGCTCCTTACATATTTTTGATTTCAGTCTACGACTGCACACTTCAACCTCAAATGCCCCAGTTGAATGTCTATGGGAGATAAAGGAGTTTAATGTAGACTCTCGAATTGTCAAAACTCAAAGTTTTCTGAGAGGGTGCATCAGTTCATGCTTTGTATATTCTAAAGAGAGTTACTTTGATATTGAAATCAGAGGTTCAAATACAAGATTAAAGATCCATGATCATATTATCCCGGTGTGTTATTTCACTGATGTAATGTGTTCCTTGAATTTGAACGATCTTCAGTTGGTTGATCTCGGTTGTTCTATTGGGGAATTGGTTTTCTCATTTTCTCCGATGAACGTCTCCACTATATTATTTATCGTAAAGGAACTGTCAAGAAAATCCTCGTCGATAAGAAGTGGTAAGCAGCTGTGGAAAGAAACCGCAGCCAGAATTAGGTCAACACGCAGATGGTCAATGTGGAAATTAGTTAGTGTTGTTTGCTTATGGCTGCGTTATGTACATGCATGGGAGAACTTATTTTCACTGGTTGGATGTCCTATGGACATCATGATAAAAAGATCCACAGTAAAAATGTCTAAAAACGTGATGTTCTCAAAATCTTATAGGTGCCAGTGGGAAATAATTTCTGAAATTGAGAAAGAATTACCTGCTTCGGGTATCGCACTGGCACGTCGAGTAGCCCTGTGCAGAACATTAAAACACGTTGTCCCGAGTAAAGAGGAGCTCCCAGTCAGTAAATACTTGGGGTACTTTTGTATAATTTTCCAAATATTTGGTTTTATATGGGGTGCTTTCTGTAAACTTTTTAGCAAGAAAAGGATTGGAGTTCTTCCCACGGATTCCTGCCCGAATGTTTGTTACAAACTGAACTTGCTGAAAATGTTCATCAATATATCCCCTGATTATGCTATGCCTTTGGCTGGTAAAAGGACTGTTCTGGACAAGAGAGTTTCAGAGTTGGATCTACTCTCTTTTTGTCTAATATACGAAACATTTACTCTTTTTTACGAAGAAAATATCTGTGATCGTCATTTGACCTTTTCATGTGGAAGCGTCAAGGTTATCTCCTCATCTGCTACCGGAACTAGCACAAATAGCTCTGATTATTCTGTAAAAGGACACAAGAAGCCTGAAGTCGGAGGCTCAAAAACTATCTTATGGAGTAAACCTGCTATTTATACTGAAATGGTGACTCTCCCGCTTCTGGAAACCCTTTTGGATCAGATGTGGTTGGATTGGAAAACGTCTAGTGCAAAGTTTGAACAAACTACGAATGGGCAATCAAAAGACCCCTTTATTCTCTGTGAGATCAAGCATTGTTTCACAGATCAGGGTTATAGTAGTTTGAGTTATTTCTTTTCACAGTGTTGTTTGGCAGTAGGACAACTCGACTTGTTTTTGGAATATTCATCGACATTATCGCTAATGGTACTTCTTCGTATGATACAAAATGCTTTCAGCTCAGATGGCAACTACCAGGGCCCGAAAGCACACACTTCTGTTCAGAAAGTCTTGGATTATCATTCATCTATTGCCGAAATGGAAAAGGCATTACATAAAGTATTACCAGAAAGGGTTATTCAAGTTGGAGTATACATCATGGGTCCTCAAATCCAAATTTCACCCAAAAAAGACAGCTGGAACAACAGGACTGCAAATTTGCAAGAAGCAGTAGATCATATTAACCTTTCATTTGATTGTAAAAACATTGAACTCCTCGTTTCACCAAGTCTCAAAGCTACTACGGCACGATTTAACGCAGCACCAGAATTCATGGATATTAAGGAGCTTCAAATTGCTGACCTGGCTAAGTCAGATAATGGAAGCTACGAGTATCAGGGGCAAATAATGCTTTATGCCTCTTTGAAAATTCATGGCGTAAGTGCTTACCTTGATGACTCGCCTGAACTTCAAGAGTCCCAGATCATAACATTAAAGCCAATAACAATTCAACTCTCAACAATAAGGTATGGTACAGTTCACTCTTGTTTCAGTTTTTACATGGTTGGAACATAGCTCCCTTTGATACTTCTTACTGTAATAACACTTTCATAAGATGCTCCTTTTTAATACTCATATCAGTTAGCTTTAGTAGAATCTTCAATATTCATCAGCCGATTTGCTGATGCAAGCGTTTTCGTGAAATAAGAATATATAGTTCGAACTCACTGATAAATAATTAAACTAGCTTGGAAGAAAAGGGGTGCATTCCTAGTTTTAAGGATAGGGTGCTCTTTTTTATATTAATGTGTGATAGGGCAAACCACATATACAATTATAAAAAGGTATTTTTCAGTTTCCCATTGCTTTTTAGCAACATTCATATTAAGATACTACTGCTACTGAAAGTAGCAACTGAAAGTAGCATAGTCATAGCTCTCAGTTGTGAAGTTTTTGTCTCGTTTTTTTGCGCCAAGTGGCAATGCGCTTTAGAGTTATCTTCTTACTGTATGACAGGAAGGATACATGGTCACTTGGTGACAGTGCGAGTGCTTTCTCCGTAGTCCTGCATGGGAGTGCTTTGGGGCTGGCAGCTCAAATATATGTTGATGAACTGTCTGTTTTAGTCGAGGTGATCTTCTTAAATTGAATATAAAATCTGGTTCTTTGATGGTGTTTATGCAGTTCGAATTCTTTTCATTATATCTGCTAAAGAACTATGTTGACCTGCTAGTCGTTTGTGACAGGTGGTTAATGGTTTGATGTTTGCTCTATCACGTGCATTTAAAAGAATTAACTCATCTAGTTCTTTAAATTTTAATCAAGCAAATAGTCAAGAGGCGTTGCATGTTGGTTCTGAAGATGAAATGCTGGTAACTACAAGTACCGGTACATCCTTGGCCATTCTGAGAAGTCTCCATTTTTTTAAATGCACTTCCGAAATCCAGCCAGTGGATATAGTAGTTCACAAGTCAAGGAAAGTCATTGCAGTGGAGAATCAAGTGACCATATCTGAATCCTTCATAAACCGGAATCTGTCTGTACACTTTTTGCCCGATAATGGAATTCAGATTTCTGTTCAGGAAACACATATGACATTCTCTTACAAAAAGAAAGAAGGGAAAATGGAAGGGGTTGCTGATTTCTTAGGTTTACGAGCTGTTATTTTTAGATATGCAAATGATGTAATGAATAGGCAACAGTCTCAGGATGTATGTGGACTATCAGCTTCTAATTGTACCTTCAGTTTTTCGTTGACAAATCTTCCCAGTGAATTATCATTATCATATAGTACAGCTGACAGTTATACTTCTGAGAGTAATATTTTACACACAGTGGGAGATTCCAGTTTAGCAAATAATTCTCAAGAGGTGATTTCTCAATCTCCTGATGTTGGTGAGAACACTAATCTTACTCAGCCAACTGTTGCTCCAGTGTCTGATACTTGTTTACAAGCTAGAATTTCCTCCACTGAAGTTTATCTGGTAGGATGCCCATTAAAGGAAGTAATTGTTGAAAAACATCCGTCAAGTAAACTTGAGATATCGCTTTCCTTGAAAGGTGGCAGTCAGAAAAGTATCTCTTGCCATTGTCAGGTGCCACTCTTATTACTCAACTCTATAATATATTGACTCAGGGCTACAATCTAGTTGCAGTTATATGTCGATTTTAAAGGGTTTTTTTTTTTTTTTTTGTAATTATGACAAAGTTGATGGTTAATGAATCATGATCTTGCTGACATGTATCTGGCAGGGTGGTACAATCTTCCTTGAAACCATATCAGCTGTGACGTTATCTCAATGTGGAAATTCATACACACGTCGCATCAGACATCTTTTACATGGTGCACCGTCATATCAAGAAAACCTACCTGCTGCCAGCAATGCAAATATTACTATGTGGGCTGTTCCAGACGATGTCACTGTGGATCTCTCTCAGTTTTATCTTGCATTAATGGCTAAAGATGAATCTGGTATGCTTCTATTATCTGTTGTCATATTTTACAGCAATAGGTTTGACATGTTTTGGTGTTTAACATTGTGTAGGAAGACTTCAAGAACTTGTGTTTAGTGCTGACATGCATTTGGACCTTAAAATTATCAATATGAGGAAAAAGTTGTCATTTGGTATTCCCCAGTTGTCAATTCTTTCTCGCGTGCTTCAAAGATCAATCAAACATGAAGACAGTGATGTTCAAATTCCTCTGACGTCTTCTAGCACATCTAGGGATCCATCTTTTCATTCACTACATAAAGACACACAAGGAGCATTAGAGCAGACACATGAGATTCATTCTGTAGGAACTGATGGAAGCAGCTCCAGTTCTGATTCCAGTCCTAATTCCAGTCAAGATTCTGGAAACTTCATTTTGAAAAAGCTAAGTTGTCTAATAGCAGCTGAGGAGCCCCTGCCACGGGACCCATCTGATACTTTGAAACCAAATCAACCTTGGGTTGGCAGTGGTTCTATTTCAGGTTTTGATGTGACAATATCCTTATCTGAGTTGCAGGTAAAGACCAAAAAAACTTGATTATTTTGAATACGTAAGCTAAATGCATATTCTTCTAAGCATGTGGATGTCTAACAAAACAAATGTATTGCATATACTGGATAAGTTGTACACACCTGCAATTCTGTATATTCATGCGTTATCTCTTTTGGCAATGTAAATTAAGTTGATCATTATATAACATGCTTTTATGGCTTCAGATGATGCTTTCAGTTGCTGACCTTTCTGGGGTCTCCAGCAAAGAAACAACTGCCGGTTTGCAGGAAAGGCAATTACAGACCAACAATGAATCCATAAGAAAGTCAGTGGAGATGGTGCCAGACGGTATTATTTATTAACTGTTCTTTGTAGTTGAAAAGTTTTTGACATAAATATCAAAGTGCATTATTATTGACAAGGTTTTGTGCTGCTTACATTCTAGGGACTATCATTGCAATCCAAGATGTACATCAGCATATGTATATTGTTGCAGAAGGTGCAGAAAGAAATTACCATCCGGCTGGTGCAATGCATTATTCACTTGCTCGAGAGACGGCTCTTTTCAGGGTTTGCAATCTCTACTCACATTATAATTCATGCATGAAATTTGCTAATTCTTATTCCACTATAATTAGCCAATTAAAGCTGACTGTCTTGAATAAACCTGGCATGAATAAATAATAGCATATAAGTCAATGCAACTTGAAATAACCTCTGGTTTAAATATGCTAAATCAGGTTAGCTTTAAATTGTCTGTCTTGTAATCATACACTTCTCATTACTCTTCTAATAATGCAACGTTTAACTTTTCATTTAGGTAAAGTATCATTATCAAAGAATATGGAAGTCATCATATCTATGGTTCTCATTGACCTCATTGTGTGCTAAGAGTGAATCTGGGGAACCCCTGCAGTTGAACTGTAATCCCAGATCGAACTTTGTTGAGCTTTCCAGTGCTGGTAACAGCGGTTCAACACATTGGCGGTCACTGCCTTGCAAATCAACAGGTTTTGAAGATGATAATGAGCTGGAGTCGCTTAACAATGGAGAAAGAAACCTATTTTACATAATAAACAAAAAGAATAATTGTTCTATAGCTTTTGTTGAAGGAGCTCTAGAGTTTGTAAGCCAGCCTGGGAATCCATTTAAGTGGAAAGTTTTTAACGAATTTCCTCTGGCTCGGGACCCGTTATTACTGGATAAGTTCTCAGTGAAGGAATCTAATACTGGTGCACAAGATGTTTCGCCTTTCATTAATATCACAATTGACAAAATTTCTGTGACTATTTGTCATGAACTTTCTGATACAACGGAAAAGTTCCCCCTTCTTCAGATGTCTATGGCTGTTCCTGAATGTATCATACAGATAATGCATGCCAAAACCAGGGTGATGACTACACTTGTATATGAGTTATACTCATTTGACGCCCAGAGAAACTTATGGTAGGCAGTCATCAAAGTATTTTTTCATTTTGAAAATAAGTTTTGAAACAATTATCTTTATAGCATTTAAATGCAGGAGCACACTTTTACATCCAGTCGAAGTAAGCATATACCGGAGATCTAGGTTCCATAGTGATGGTTCAGGAACTGTTTTGCCTGGAATGCCTGTTCATTTACATGCTAGAGTTAAAGAGGTAGGCATGAATTAAATAATCCACTTCATTGTGTTGTTGAAAATGGAAAACCTAAGTATCATGTTGTGGATTAACAGTTTCGTGTAACAATAATCGAGCTCTCACTGGACATACTTCTGTTTGTGATTGGAAAACTGAATTTGGCTGGTCCGTATGCAATTCAAAGCTCTGTGATTCTGGCAAACTGCTGCAAGGTACTCATATAGTCCTATTCATAATATTTAGATACTTGAACGCTCAAGCTTGGAACTCCTACGTGTATGTTTTTTATGCTTATATAAGTACTCAAAGGCTGTTTATGTACCAGGTTTGATTAGTGCCTTTGACATTTAGTTTGATTCTATCTAATTGGCAGGTAGAGAACCAGTCAGACCTATTCCTTCTTTGTCAGTTTTCTGATAAGCAATATGCTACAATAGCCAGAAAACAGTCAACGACTGTTTTTTTAAGGTATTTCATTGGTACACACATATTTATACAATACCTCACAAGCTCTATCCCACGATGTTTAACAAAATATATCATATTGAGTTAATTATGTCTGCTGTTTTCGTATTTTTGTGGTATCACTTGCACTAAATAGTAAATATAACAAATGATGGACTTTTAGCCTGCCCCAACTTGTTTGTGATAACATTGCATATATCTAGCGGTAATTTGGTAAATATACGTATTTGTGACTAAGCTGTATTTGTGATAACAATATCATTATATCTTATGCAACTAAGCTGTATTTGTGACTTTGGTAAATTGGTAAATATGTGTTTGCAAGGAACTTGGCTTTAGATCAGCCTCCGGAAGCATCAATTGTCTCAATCCAACTTGCTGGGCAAGGAGATTTTTTAACCCTTCCAATTAAGTTTTCACTCCTAAAAGCTGGAACATTTGCTTGGAGAACACGTATTGCTTCTAAAAACGGTATGGTTTGCCTTTGTCTAATGCAATATCATTTTAATCAGTCACTCAATGGGCAATTTGTCTTAACACCTAACTTTCGTCTTTGATGTATTTAAACAGATTCAAAAACATTCCCGGGTCCGTTTGTTATTGTAGAAATTTCATGGAAAGCAGAGGTACTTACTGATCCTATACTTGCTACTCATGTTGGCTTCAGATGGACATTTAATTTCTATTGATGTTTCTAATATTCTTATAGGATGGCTTATTTATTGTCGTGTCTCCCTTATTGAGAATCCACAATAAAACTGATTTTCCTATTGAGATTCGATTTCAACGGCCCGAGAATCAAGGAAACGACCATGCTTCTGTTGTGCTTAAAGGTGGAGATACAATTGATGATTCTACAGCTGCTTTTGATGCCATAAAAACTTCCGGTGGATCAAAGAAGACATTGATATCTTTAAGTGTTGGTATGCCATGAGCCTGCATGTTTCTTATATGATATTCAAAGAGTAATAGTTAGCGATATTTATCACCCTACTATGATTTGGCAGGTAATATTATATTCTCTTTCAGACCTAAAATTTCTGTTGACTCAGTGGGATGGTCTGATGAACTCAAAGGTGGAAAGGCTGCCCGTCTTTCTGGATTATTTGATAAAATAAGTTACCATGTGAAGAAGGCTTTCCCAATTGAATCAGAAAAATCATCCTTTAGTACGGCGCGTACTCTTTTAAAGTCAAAAGAAGGGGAAGTCAATGATATGCATTTCTTAATTCATAGCACCATAAGAGATGTGCCTATTTTACAATCAGAACACAGGGGTTCATCAGTTACACTACTAGAGCAAAAAGAGATCTATATTCTTCCAACTGTTCAGATATCTAACCTATTGCAATCGGAGATACACGTTCTTTTGACTGATAAAGGTAAGAGGCAGTGTCCAGTTATATTTCTCACTTTAGTTGACCTTTTTTATGTCCAACTTTGTCTTCTTTGTAGATCGCTATATTCCCCAAGATGGTGAGGACATGAGCAAGCAGGCAACCATTTCTTGTGGGTCAAGTGTTAATCTGCATGCCAACCCTGAGGCAGTGTTCTTTACTGTTACTTTAACTGCCTTTGGAGTACACTGCAAACCTGTAAATTGTGGTGATTGGGCTAAAATGTTACTAAAGAAGAAAAAAGATAATCAAAACTTGGACATGGAATTAAACTTTGGTGATGGAAAATTCTTTGGTTGTTTAAGGTTGTCTTGTGGGCATAGGGGCATATTGGAGGTATAATTTACATATGTTTCTATCTGTATTCCTAATATGATCCTTCTTTTTAAAAGCTGAGTAATGAATATTTCCACAGGCTGCTATATTTACACCATACACACTGAAGAATAACACTGATTTTGGTATATTTTGTCTTGCACCCAACCGTAATCCCCTGTCTAGGTGGGTACTCTTTGTTAATGTTCACCATTCACTGCGTTTATTTCATCTAACACAATTTTTAATTCAGAAATGAATTAGAGGAACTTTGCTCGCAAGGATATTCACAGCTAGGAGCAATGCTGCCTCCTAAGTCAGCAATATCATGGTTCTATAGGTATTATTATTCACTGACAATAACTCCTTAGTCCCGTTAGCTAAGGGTCTATAAATAAGTTATGCTCGTCTATCTATGTCTTCAGGACAAACAAGGTGTCCCTGAAATTGTTGGATGAGAACGCAACTGAAAAGACATTATTAGACTTGGATGCGGTATCGGGCCTTACAGAGATAAATCTAGAAGTGGAAGAAGTAGTAGGACTGAAATATATTACAAAGATAGGTGTTTCATTACATTCAACTCTTGGGAAGGTAGCTCCATCACAAATTGTGTCTTTAAGTCCAAGATATGTGGTGCTGAATGAATCAGATGAAGTGATCAATTTCCGGCAGTGTAACTTAGAGGTTAGTTCTTAAGTGTCAACTTTCGAGTTTGTTGATGGATACATGTCTCCAAAATAGTAACCAGTATCTAGAGGTGGCAAAACGGGCGGGTTCGGGCAACGGTTTAAACGGGCGCGGGTTCAAACGGGCAAATTTTAAAATTCGGGTCAAACGGGCGCGGGCTTAACGGGCACAGGCCTAACGGGCACGGGCTAAATGGGCTCGGTCAAAAATGAGAGGGTCAAAACGAATTAGTTTAACATTTTATAATAAAATTTGTTAGAAGTAAATATGAGCATTCCAACAGTCTGGTGTAATGATTTTTGCAAAAAGGGGACAGGTGTATTAAAAAAACTCGACAGTTAAAACAATTATGTTCGTAAATCAATAGAAAAAGGAAAATAAAAAAGGTATCACAAAATTGTAAAGTAAAAAGGGGACAGTTGTATCTACAATAAAAAGTGGTTTTGAAAAAATTGGGGACAGGTGTCTCATTTATGAAAGAGCACGTCTTTTTTCTTTGTTCTATCATTAGTTCATCAAGAAGCGCAGAAAGTGGATTCATCTTGTCTGTCCAATCTGCCCAATGTGATTTTAGCACCGCCCGTTTAAACCTATAATTTTATCTGTGTAATTGTAGCTGGGCCAATTATTGCCCATTTAAAAATTACTCTCCCAACCAGATAAGACCAAAGTTCACAAAATAACGCCCAGACAACCCATTTTCATGTAAATGGGCGGGGGTTTCCGGCTCTAAGTATCACCATTGTTCCACCTAGGTTACTCTAACTTCTTTAAACAGGTCAACCACTCAAGTTTCATTATCGTTTCGTTGTTGCAAATAATTTGAAAAAAAACAGACTTGAAAGTGGTTTACCTTAGTAAAACTTGGTTACTATTTAGTGATAAATTTCCTTCCATTTTCTGTATTATGCTAACTTTTATTTGTGACTACACAATGAAAAGGATGACATGGAGGGTATGTCAGTTGTCAACAGTAAACAGAGCAAAGCTTTACGACTTTGCAACAGGACTAGCAAGAAGAGGGAAACTACCATATTTGAGAACTTCATTAGAAAGCATAGAAATGCTCCAGATGATTCATTGCTGTTTATTCAGTTTAGACCAAATGATGCTGGCTTAGGTTGGTCAGGGCCAGTTTGTGTTGCTTCAATGGGGAGATTTTTTCTGAAATTTCGCAGATCTGTAGACCATGACACTGTAAGTGAAGAAAATGCAAAGGAATTTGCTGTTGTTGTTGTTTCGGAAGAGAATTCGTCTCTTGTTCTACACTTCCAGAGACCGCCAGACATGAATTTGCCTTACAGAATTGAGAATTGTTTGCGTGATGCATCTATAACTTACTATCAAAAGGTGCAAAACAGTCTTTTGATACATAGTTTTTTTTTTCTTTCTATTACCAAAATTCTTTGCATGAGAGCTCATTTTCAGTCACTTTTCAGGGTTCAACAGAATTAGAGACTTTGGGATCTGCCAAGCAAGTTAACTATGTATGGGATGATTTATCTCTTACTCATAAGCTGGTCATCCAGATTAGTGGTAGTTATCTGCTACTCATGTGTAGTTTGATCTCTATTATCTTGAATTCTTGATTTTCAGATTTTTTTCTTACCCTTCTTTTTGTAGATTTGCATCTGCTACGTGAAGTCAATTTGGACAAGATGCGAGCATGGAAACCATTTTATAAAGTCGGACAGCATCGAGCGTTAGGGTTTAATTTTCCACTGGAAAGGAACAAGGCCAAATTGACAAGTTTTAGTCACTCAAATGAGATGGAGATGGTGAATGTGGGTTATGAAGTTTTTGCAGACGGCCTTACAAGAGTTCTTAGAATTTGTGAACGTAATGATAGCCGCAAACTGGATAAAGTATTCCATCCTGGTGCAAAAATTTCCGTTAGAGTCTCCAGGTTTGCTATCAATCTCTCTGAACGTACCAAACAGGTATGTCAATAGTTTAATAATTCTCTTTCAGTTTTCAAATTATTTTAAGCTTAATATTTTATATATATATATATATATATATATATATATATATATACATGGAAACTTGTAATATATTTCTATATAAATTGGTCACTGTAGGAAGAAGACTTGGATCGGTCACTTGTCTACACACCAATAATTGTTATGCGGCTTAGTAACATTAGTCTGGATTCTATGCTAACGGATCAGCAAAAACTGAATCAGATTAAAGTTCAGGTTATCTTATCATAAAACTGTGTTAATACATATCTCAATTATCTTATTTTTTAATTTCTCTTCTTTGGTGTGCTTGCGTGAAATAAACAATCATGATACGCTGATATTTTTAATTTTGTTTTGTATCTGTAGTCTCTGAGTGTGGATCAAAAGTGGGTAGGAGCTCCTTTTGCAGCGATGCTCCGCAGGCATCAAACAGGATTCTCTGATACGTGTGACAGCATGCTCCGTGTAGTGCTAATTCTACTTCCATCCACTTCTAATATCAGACAAATAAAATACTCATCCATTGTTCTTCAGGTAAAACAAAAACCTAGCTTCATTGAGTAAAGTATTCTTGATTATTGCAATGCTTCTTAGTTCTTATACTATACACATGTGGGTTGGTGCCTAGTCGGATTAGTATGGGTTGAAACGTACCTTGTCGAGTTGAGTTGAACCATCGTCACTTTTTTGTCCCTTTTTTATTCAATATAAAAAATTAATGAGTTAATTGTTATTACAAGAGCCGTCCGAAAAAAGAAAAAAAATGTGATTCCAAGAACAGTACTGACTTTATTACTATAATAATTGAATAAAATGATTTGGAATGTTGTATGGATTGAGAAGGGACTGTGGGTGACTTTCTACCTTCCCATTTGAGCCGCTCCCTTAGTTAATATTTGAATTTGATTAGTTGGATTAAAAGTTATCCTAGATCAGGCCATTCATTTGTAAATGGGTCAAAATTCCATTGCCACTTCTATTTAAAGGTGAGAACATGTCTGGATCATTTTTCATGACATAATTTATGCAACTTATATGTATTCGCAGCCAGTTGACTTGAACCTGGATGAGGAAACCCTAATGAGGATAGTCCCTTTCTATAGAAAATCACTCAGTGACCCAAATACTCCCAGTCAGCAGTATTACTTTGATCATTTTGAGATCCATCCAGTAAAGGTTTATTGCTGCTCTCTTTATGTCTGCCACACAATTTATTCCTTTTATTTAATTAATAATATAACACCATGTATTTCTTGAAGATCATAGCAAGCTTTCTGCCAGGAGATTCATATTCCAGCTATAATACGACACAGGAGACGCTGAGGTCCTTGCTGCACAGTGTGATAAAGGTCTTATATAAAATTTGTAGACTTACCTATACTCTTATTCGAAACATGCTAATTGGTGTATAATCTATTAGGTTCCAGAAATAAAAAACAAGACTGTAGAACTGAATGGTGTCTTAGTTACACATGCTTTGATTACTATACGTGAACTTTCTATCAAGTGTGCCCAACATTATTCATGGTACACTATCATCTAAACTCAATGTATGAATGCATCTAATTTTCATTATAGTGCCTCATATCATCACTTATTATGATTTATAATTTTATATGTTTAGGTATGTGATGCGAGCAGTCTACATAGCAAAAGGAAGCCCATTGCTTCCCCCAGCTTTTGCTTCAATTTTTGATGACTTGGCTTCTTCATCACTCGATGTCTTCTTTGATCCATCAACTGGCTTAGTCAAGCTTCCTGGTCTCACTATAGGTCTGTCTCTCTCTTTTAACTTCTAAGCATTTCTTAATGGGTCATATAGATGTAAAAGTGATTATTGCTGATTCAGGCTTTTATGGTCTTTAAGTTTTTTATTAGATATCCGACTCTCTATCAAAGATTGCTTCCGTACTATCTTAATTTAAACGGCTTCAAACAACATGTTGTGTTAGAAATTTGGGTGTGTGTGTAAGTGGCAATAATCAAACAATCCTGATATATTCCATGAATTGTGTAGAGATCACTTTCAGATTGAAGTATCTCCACCCTATATGGCTCGGGTATCATGAAATCCCTCAACTGGATAATTAAGAGAATCACACTTAGTTTCTAAGGCACGAGAAAACTAAGCAATACACAGAAAGTTATGTTAGTTCTGTTTGGAAGAGATCAAAACCTGTTATATTAACACAACCGAAAGTTAGTTATTTTCGGATAAAAGCGGTTGGCGGGAAGGGTCACAACGCTTGGTAAAGGTTGTGTCGTTTGGTGCGAAAATACTCATTTGGAGCACCAAATATACCGTTTGGGCTGCAAGGGGCGCTGTCCTTTGACCCTGCAAGGGGGCGCGGCCCCTTGACCCCCTTGTGGCGGCATCAAAGCTAGCTAGAACGAGTGTGCACTCCGCACCTCCTGACTCAACTATAAGCTAAACCTGATTAAGTCCTTGATCTCAAGTAAATCACAATTACATAAAATATAAGTGATGACACTAAAATCACCAACATGTTGTTTCCTGAGCACATAGTTTTTTTACATACATTCTTCCAAGATGTGGAATAATGGGTGGGTCGGAAGGGTTGGGTAATGGGCCAAAATGGGTTGCTTTTTTATACGAGTCTGAACAGGCGCTTGACTAACCTTTCAGTAGTTTTAATTTTTTCTTTTTTTTGATACATAAACTATATATTAGTTTAAACTTTAGATCCGAAAAACTGCATTGAAATAAAATAAAAAAGTTATTATGAGATTTTAAGCATTCAAGAACACTTCAGGAGACTTTCATTCATTTGAATCATCCAACCTGATCTATTTTAGCTATCTTTTAAATTTTGACCTGTTTGCCCTGAGGGTAAAGTCACAATTACCTCTTCTTATAGCAACTTTAAATTAAATAATATCTTGCTACCTTTCATTTAATTTCATTTCTTTATGTTTGAAGGTACATTCAAGCTTCTCAGTAAATGCATTGATGGAGAAGGATTCTCGGGGACTAAACGTTATTTAGGTGATCTAGGGAAAACTGTAAGTGCTTTTTCTGGTTCAATTTTATTTTCAAATATTTTTGGAAGTGTTGTGATTTATGTAGCCTGTTTAATGTTGCAGTTAAAAACAGCTGGATCAAATGTACTATTCGTCGCCGTCACTGAGGTTTCAGATTCCGTGCTGAGGGGAGCAGAAACCAGTGGAGTTAACGGATTGGTAAACTTCTATTTATCTCGTAATATAAATCTATGTGGTCAAAACTATAAACTTCAGGATTTTCATTTATATTTTCATGTTTATTTTTCAGCTTAATGGTTTTCAACAAGGAATACTGAAATTGGCTATGGAACCATCGGTATTGGGGAGTGCTTTTACTGAAGGTGGCCCAGATAGAAAAATTAAGCTTGATCGTAATCCGGGTATCGATGAGGTAATCATGTGATGTGTGTTCGCTGCAAGTATCATGCTTTTTGTACCTCCATATTAAATATACTTTGCTTGGAATTTAACAGTTATATATCGAAGGATATTTGCAAGCTATGTTGGATACGATGTATAAACATGAATATCTCAGAGTGAGAGTGATCGATGACCAGGTATATTCTTACTGGTAGTGCTATTTTAGTATATTTGATGAATCTGTAATTCAGTCTTTATATATACAATTTGCTAATTCTAACTTACAGTTTCTTGATTCTGATGTGTAGGTTGTCCTGAAGAATCTGCCTCCAAATAGTGTACTTATAGATGAAATTATGGACCTCGTTAAGGGATTCCTCGCGAGCAAAGGGTTGTTGAAGGGAGAGACGTCATCAACTTATACGTTAGGTCATCTTCGAGGACAAAATGTAAGTGTTCTTAAACTCTAGTTATTATCAATATTTATTTTAGTAATATTCTCTCCCATTCTGATTGCATATTTTTTTCTAAAAATGTCCGTTCTAGTAAAATAAATATTGAAATTGAGGGTTTTCAATCGTTGCAGGAATGGAGAATCGGTCCAACAGTGTTGACTTTGTGTGAGCACCTTTTTGTAAATTTTGCAATCGGGTGGCTTAGAAGGCAGGCGGGTGATCTAACTTCTAAAATCAAATGGGAGAATAAGTTTTTTAAGGGCGAGGAACAAAATGCTACTGACCCAGGATCCCCCACAAAACAACAGAGTAAGGTATCTGTTTTAAAATGGGGTATAGGACGGTTTGTGTTTGCAGGTATAGTTGCATATATTGATGGTAGGTTATGTCGTTGTATTCCAAATCCTGTAGCTAGGCGTATAGTTAGTGGCTTTGTATTGAGTTTTCTTGACAAATATGATGATGACTGAACGTTTTTGTTCTTTGTATATTACATGCAAATGTTAGAAGGCCCTTAGAAATGTATACAAGAATACAAACTAAGACCCTGTATAGTACCGGGTATATAGGTAAGGGAGAAAATATTTACTTCCTGATGGTTGAGATACTACTACTGTATTGGTCTTATAGTTGGTATTTCAGACTTTAAGTATTGTCCAATGAATCACTAGAGATGAGTCAATTGGCAGCGATAGAAGCTAATCTTGTTATATAGTACATGTAAATTATAGAGATGCAAATTTCCTTGTCATTAGTCCAAATCAAGATTAGCATCCCGTAAAGGTTCTTCCAAACAGAGATTCACGTTCATTTAAGATAGAAACCATGTCAGAAATACTCCCAATAATTTGTTGGAACTATTACCTGGGGTTCTTTCTGCTGTAAGATAGTATCGCCTGGGTTTCTACCCATCTATGTACCTACCAATACACTAACAGTATCTCAACAATTTTTGGTTCATTTCCTTGGCTTGGTTCATGGTCAGATAGTGGTTGTAGTTGCTCGGTTGATTGGTAACAAGTTATGGAGGACCAGGGTTCTTTTATTTTTATATGATTTTTGGTGCAAGTTTTGTGACCAGAACAAGAGACTTCATACATAACATGAATATATGCGAGTGAACTTTGATATAGTAGTATATTTTTTTTGGTAATCAAAGGAGAAATACAATAAAATGAAGAAAAAAAAAATCATTGGAGAGTACCTCATGCGAGTTATTGGATAACTATAGATTATAAAACCAGTAATATACTTTCTAAGATCGTAACGAACATAGTTTTTTAGATTGTACCGATGCAAAATGTTGCGTCAATCGGCTTAAATTTAGTAGGAACTAAAGTAATTGCAAGGGACTGAACTCTTCGGTACAAATTGTTAACGGATAACATGCCATTTCGACATCTTTCGCTACAATGGCTTATTGATGGATGATATAGTTGCTTTTTGTCCTCCACTGTAGTGTCTTGTGTGGGATGAATATGTGGGGCTTACACAATAAAAGTGGAGCATCATTATCATCATTATTATGGAATCATGGGTCATGTAGATTGACCCATGTTAGTGGTAGGATTGTACTGATAGTCAAATGAAATACAAAAAATACGTTCTGATGTTAGTTATGTTAGTTTGGGTGTTTTGCCGTTATATTAACATTAACGACCACCGGCCATAATCACTGCTTTGCTAAGTTCCTTGTCGTTGTGTGTGGGTTCAGAGAGTGTCTTGGTGCCAGTTTTTTTTATTTTAAATCAGTGACATTTTCAAGTATACAAGTATGGCTGTATGTTAGTGATGCTTTGGATGTTTGGTAAGAATAGGAATGGAGATCTATTGTGGTACGATTGGGTTTATGACCAATAAAACCTACTGAGTTGCTGTAATTTATCAAGGCTCGTTGCTAATTTATTTATATAAAAAAATTTCGCCGTTAAAAATAAATAAATTAAACTACTAGTACTAACTCGTCTAATATAAGATATAAGCATAATATTCATCTAGATTATATGCAAAAAGATTTAGAAATGGGTCTTAAATGACAATTGACAAATGTTACGTGATCTTGATTATGGGATGTGATTATCTCCTCATGTTTGTCATGAAATTTCCGTAACCAGCTTCTTTTTGCTTCCAAGAAACCGCGCAAAGAGACTTTGTTCGATGATGTTGTTTCTCGTTCTTTCATTTGGAGTAATTCTAGATGTAATCTAAAGTTTAATTGGGATTGTTGGCTTCAACATCCTTATTTGATTGCTTTGTAATTGTTCTAGCTCCTTGCTAGCTTTCTAATAAAAGTTGCCGTTCAAAAAAAAAAAGTTTTTCTTTTAAATCACAGGATTATCTGCAGTAAAGTCGTTAAGAAAACTAGAAAAGAATCATAGCACAACACTAACTTTTGATAATCCATAATACGTAAAACTTTATATTATCAATCATTATCTTTTTGAAATTGCTCAAATAAGTGGGCAGCGACCAAAATGTTTGTGTTGGCACATTTCCACTTATTTGGTAGTCAATTTCTTTGCTCTCCTCATAACCGCTTCCAAATTAATTAATTATTTTGATTTATCTATATTGTTTTTCTATTATCATAAACCGGATCATGTAAGTTATTAGGTAAGCTATATTGTTGTTCAAATCAGTTCGACTACAATTAGAGTTTGATGGCTCTATATATATTTACCTAAGGAGAAGTGGAGACGTTAAAATTTCTGATACCTAAAGATAATGATGACGCATAGTATCCCTGGATTAAGATAGTCGAGACCTCACGCTCATGCAATAACATGTAACATGCTTAACTCAAATTATAATTATAATCAAGAGAAGGCAACGTAATTCACTAGAATTCACGATAGTAGGTAAATTTGAAGTAGAATTGATTAAATGGATTTTATTATTGAATGATGAATTATCCGACGATTGCAGAGATAAAAGAGAGAATCAAATCAAAGTTAAACTACTAAATGCCTAGAAAGGAAATTGAGAATTTTTCTGGTGGGAGGAATGATGTATCTAAAGGGAAATGGGAGGAAGGAGGAGTTGGGCGTGAAAAGCTATTTAGGAGATAACAAGTGCAAGTCGCATGCTCAGCTATTTTGTCATATATCAATCCATTCCTCTTGAAATGATGCTTGTCCTCAAGCATCCAAAGAGAACCGAGTGAAACTCTTCATCAAGTCTTTAATCCACTCCCATGTAGCACCAAGAGCAGTAAACCAGTTGCCCATTGAACAAGAACAAGCACAAGCACATACAAAAGTTTATAATCAGACCAAGCATCTTCACATACACAAAAAGCACTCATCTCAGTAACTTCGTGTTAGATGTTTGA
>BQNB010083560.1:0-29005 GCA_026074375.1 Tanacetum coccineum | reverse complement strand
GGACCTTACTATGGATAAACTTCCCTCCAAGTATATTGGGATATATGTGGAACAACTCGAACAGGAGGGCTTACAGATTCCCTTTTCTACCTTTTTCCTTGCCGTGATTAAGCATTTTGGAGTGCACGTCTCTTAGTTGGTGTCGATGGGAGTAAATAGGGTGATTTTATTTGAGATCCGTTGTCGCAGCTTGAATATTAACCCAGCGATTTCCTTATTTTGAGTGTTTTATAAATTGTGTAAACAAGGTCACTGGTTCTCGTTTGAGAACAAGACCGGACGTCGCTCAAAGAAGTGTTTTAAAGACGTTACATCGAGTTTAAAAGGTTGGAAAAAAAAGTTTTTCCTGATAGATCGAAGGGTTGTGCTGGATGTCATGCCTTGGAGGCATACTGAAACAGATGTACATGACGATTTCTCGAACCATTACAATGAGGGTGATTCCGCGCGCTTGGCGGAGATCCCTGTGCCTCTTCGCCCTCCTCCTCATCATTTATTATATGTGTGTAGGTTGACTACAGCTTGCCGACATCTGGAGTTGTCCTACACAATCAAGGATCCCGAGGGGAAGGGTAATGAAGGTCTTATCTTGTTTTAATGTTAATTCCTATGTTCTTCCTTATCTTCGTTTTGTCGTTTTTTGCAGTGCTTAGTATGAATGATTTCTTGCAGCTTTCGGTCTGGAATGGAACAGTTGTGAGCAAAGGGGATCTTATTCCCAATGATCAGCATCCTCAGCCTCATGTTACTCCTCCCCTGGCCGTGGGTGAACCAATTCCGGAGAAGAGTTCGTTCCAAAAGGCTATTGAAAAACCTGACTCAAAGATTGCTGCCGCGAGGGAAAAGAAAGATAAGCAGAATTTTGCCAAGGCTAAAGCAAAACGCGCGGGAGAGGGGAATTCGGCCATTCCTCGAACCATTTCCATCGCTCCCCTTCATCATGCCGCGACCAAGCCTGCTGATGAAACTGTCTCCTCCATCCCGAAGAACACTACCAGGGATGCTGTTGTTGGGCCTCAAACGGCTAATCTTGAAAAGGAGGTTGTCGATCTTAGCGAAAACAATCATGGTCCCACTCCACAAATCACCGTTGTTTAACCTTCACCCCATGCTGGGCACGGTGCTACTTAGGAGCAAGTGGTGTTTTTTGATGGTAAAAATTTTATTTACAATATGTATTTATGTGTTTTTTTTGTTTTCCTTTTTGTGCAACTTATACCAAGGGTAATTTCCACCAATTGTCTTTTTGTCATGCACAACTCACTTTATCCACTTCACCCATCATGAAGACGATGGTGAGAGCACTGCTGAGCATTAGTTTGTTTCGGAGTGGGGTCTTCGTGATGACCTTCGTATCTGTTCCTCTAGGGCTTGTAAGGAAATGATTACTCACTTAGCTACTCCTACCGAGGAGGAATTCTTGAGTGGTTTGACAAACGTTGAGGTGGTCAGGCGTGCTTATCACTCGTTGGGATAGTGTGTGTTATCACAAGGTGAACTCTTAAAGAGGCATGAACAACTGAACAGTGAGCATGTGGATCTGCGTAACCGTAGTGACATTCAGCTGGAGGAGTTGACTCGCTTAAGGACCGACCTTCAGAGACAAATGCAAACCAATGATGGATTCTCGAAGCGGTTTGTTTTGCTGGACAGTGCCTATTCGTCCTGTGAGGATAAGGAGAGGGAGTTGTTGGACCAGTTAAAGGACATGGAGAAAGAAAGAGATGACTAGAGATGGACTGCCTCACAGCAGGTCGAGACAATAAATAAGTTGGAGGAGATAATTGAGCCTAAGTCTAAATAGCTAGGTGATGCTAAGGAAAAGGTCTTGATGCTGGAGGGTGAAAATGCCAAACTCCTAGCTGATTTGACCCAAGCAGAGATGGACCGTCACAAGCTGATTCGAGAATTTGTTCTGGACGTCATGAGAAGACTTCATATGAGCGTAGAGTACCGGAAGAGTTTGTCGATTCTTATCGGCCTATGCTTCACCGCCGGTTGGTTGGGTGGTTTGAGTCTAGGCAAAACACAAGATTAGATTGCTGCCATGCTATCCGAGACTAGCAAGTTGGATATTGAGGGATCTAAGACATGGAAAGATAAACACCGAGAGCTCTTTACTAAGCAGTATCCCTATATTCAGAAAGTTGCTGATTCCCATCTCCCCATGGACGCCATGTTAAAGATTTCTCCTGATGTCCCTTCTCCTGCCAATGTTGAAACTGGTCCATCTTGTTGGAAACACAAAAAGTGTCAGTCACTTCCAAGTTGTAATAGTCTTAGCTCGTAGTTTATGTAATGATTAGATTAGTAATCTAGTCCAGCCCAAGACCCATGGGAAGCCCATCATAGCCCATGGGCCGGCCTATAGGACCTATATAAGCCCTCTCCTAGCCTTGGAGAGGGGTTGGTTGTTCCATTTTCCACATTCATCATAATACACTTCATCCATTTTCCATCCATTCTCTATCTCTAACATCACAACCCACATCTCACTCTTGTTCTTGGTTTGATCATAAGATTACATGTTTCTACACCTCTACTGAAGACAATGATGGAGGTGCAGCTACTTAAGCCTTTTCATAAATTTAGACTGCCTCTAGTGCCCCTTCACAAACAGCTACTTGATCTGTTTTTTGTTATGGATTGTAATGTGTTTTGAATAGTGTGCCTCGGTTTTCACTGGATGATGTAATCTTAGGACCTTGTGTAATGAATTACTATAATCCATCATTCTAGGTGTGTATTTTAGGTTTTATTTGTGTATACCCTATGCTTGTGTTGTTAATTACCTATCTGTGCCTTTAGTTGCAAAATTTTGGTTAAGTAGATAACCTTTATCGATTGGATCGGAGAAGCGCATGGACATTGATTACGCACGGACCACATAAGTGTTTTTCCGCTGACTACATTTGGTCATGAGGTGTCAGGCACCTCTTATAAACATTTATGTATGCTATTCCAGCCATTATATATAGGAATGCAGCCTTTCGATGAAAGCTCTTCCCTAGTTAATTAATTATACTGAGGGGAATTTGAATGTACATTGACTATGCACAAGTCACATATGTTTTTGTCTGGAGACCATCCCGTGATAGACACTCAGTTCGCAAAGTGACGGACACTTCTTTTAGACATTGACTACAAGTTTCTTTGGCAGTCGCTAGCCAACCGGAGGAGTCACATACTTTTTGCCTAAGAACAATCATTTAGCAAAATCGTCCCTCTCTCCAATATGGAGAGGGGTCATAATTCATTAATTGATTAAAATATCAAGAGTTTACATGAAACAATTTCGGAGGTTGATCGCATGCCATGTGCGAGGTACCTCATGGACATTGATAGTACAAAGTTTGTAGGAACCATTATCATATGCTTGAATCACCCGATATGGCCCTTCCCAGGTCGGCCCCAACATACCCTAATTTTTGACTCAACTAGCTTCATTCCTCCGGTACACAAAGTCTCTGACCTTGAAGGATACGGGACGGACTTGCTTGTTGTGGTACTGCTCCACCTTCTTTTTGTACTTCGCTTCTCGAATGGCTGTAGTCTCTCTTCTTTCTTGTATAAGATTAAGGTTTAGTCGCATCTCTTCTTTGTTTTGCGCCTCATTGAACTGAATGGTCAGGTATGTTGGCATGCCTATCTCAACTGGAATGACTGCTTCACTCCCATAAGTCAAGCTGAACGGGGTTTCACCAATGCTTGTTTTCAGCATGGTCCGATGAGCCCACAGAATGTTAGGTAACTCGTCTAACCATCCTACTCTCTTCCAACCTAATATTGCCTTGAGGTCATGCATTAGAGACTTTTTAGCTCCTTCCACAGGTCGTTAGCTTGTGGGTGTGCAACCGCCGTGTTCATCTGCTTGATCTTCTACTTTTCGCACCAACTCTCGAATAGGTAATTCACCAATTGTATTCCGTTGTCAGTCGCAATCACTCTTGGAAGTCTAAATCTGCACATGATGTTCTCCCAAACAAAATTCTAAACTTCTTTGCCGGTGGTTTTAGCCAAAGGCTTCGCTTTCATCCACTTGGTGAAGTAGTCAATTGCCACAATGATGAACTTGAGTTTGCTATGACCCTCTAGAAGAGGTCCCAACATGTCGAGACCCCATTGGTAAAATGCCCATATGGACATGATGGACGTCAAACGTGTCTTCGAAAGTCTTGGAACCGGAGCGTGTATCTGGTACGAATCACACTTGTCTACCATTTCCTTAGTGTCTCGGTGCATGAACGGCCAATAGTATCAATGCCTTATGATTTTTGCTACAACCGATCGTGCTCCGGCATGCATTCCACATGCCCCTTTATGAACCTCCCTTATTATATAAATTGCTTGGAGTGGTTCGACGCATCTTAACATCGGAGATAGGTACGACTTTTTAAACAGGATTCCTTCCTCTATTACGTATTGGCTTATCTTCATCCGGAGAGTTCTTGCCTCGTTTTCTTCTGTTGGCCAAACTCCTTCTTCTAGGCATTTTATAATTGGAATCATCCAATTATCTTCTTCCTCCTCAACAATCATGTTAACCTCCTGAACATCTACTGATTTCGTATTCAGGACTTCTACTAGTACTTCCTTCGTTAGATGGTTAAAAGCAACCGAAGCTAGCTTGCTCAACACGTCAGCCTTCTGATTTTGGTTTCGAGGAATATCCTCTTCCTCCTCAACAATTAGTTTTATTTTGCCTTGGTCAGGTAGTTTGTCATTCCTTCATTGCTAGCGACGAATTCCTCGTTTAGCTGACAAGCTACCAGCTTTGAGTCAGCCATAACTTTTAGGGCTCGTACCTTTATTTTCTCTGCTATCCGAAGACCAGCTAGCAACGCCTCATATTTTGCCTCGTTATTTGTACTTGGGAAGTTCATCTGAATGACGTTAGTATATTCGGTTCCCGTTAGGTCGATCAAGATGAAACCAGTGCCCACTCCATTCAAGCTTGATGCTTTGTCCGTATACAAGGTCCATTCTTCCTAGCTCTCCTCATCGGCTGGGCTACATATCTCCAGATGCTTGGTTCCCACTGGAACTTCATTCCGAGGAACATATGTGATGTTGTAAGCCCCAAGTTCTACCGCATAGCATTCCCTTAATAGCATTCCGAGGAACATATGTGATGTTGTAACCCCCAAGTTCTACCGCATATTTGGCTAGCTTCCCGAACACTTTGGGTTTGTTGAGTATCTGCTTGATGGGTTGATCGGTTATTACCTTGATCGGATGAGCCTCAAAATACCTACGTACCCTTCGGGACAAGTGCAGCAAACATAGTGCCTGTTTTTCCAAAGGGGCATAATTTTTCTCGGCTTTATGAAGTGTCCAAGACGTATCGGATAAGAGTTTGCTTTCCTTTGCGATCGGCTACCAGGACCTGGCTTACCGCATCCTTAGACGCAACGAGATATACGTACAGTGTTTCCATTAAACCCAGAGTGGTTAATGTTGGCACATCAATTATCAGTTTCTTCATTTCTTAGAATGTGCGCTCTGTATCCTCCGTACATCGATAGTCATCCTTGTTCTCCTTTGTGATGTTCTTTTGTGTTTCGAAGAATGGCAGGGCTCGTTCTGCGGATCTGGAGAGGAACTGATTCAATGCTGCTAACTTCCCACTCGAGCTTTGCATCTCCTTCAAGGTTTTTAAGGATTGCATATCGGACATCGCCTTAGTCTTCTTGGGGTTGGCTCTGATTCCTTCCGAAGTTACCATGTAACCTAGGAACTTTCCCTCCTTTACTCTAAATGAACACTTCTTTGGGTTTAACTTCATGTTGACCTTCTGAAGGATGTCAAAAGTTTCTGCTATGTCCATTATCATCTCTTGTTCCGTCTTGCTTTTGAAGACCATGTCGTCCACATATGCCTCTAAGTTCTGACCAAATTGTGCTTGGAAAGCCGAATCAACTAGACTTTGATAGGTTTCCCTTGCGTTCTTTAATCCGAACGGCCTCTTAATGTAACAATAAGTTCTTTGATCAGTGTAAAAGGCCGTCTTCACCTCATCTTCTTCTGACATTTGAATTTGATGGTACCCCTTGTATGCGTCTAAAAAGCATTTGAAGGGGAACCCCATTACTGCTTTAATCTTCAGGTCAATTTCCGGGAGTGGGTAGTAATCTTTTGGATATGCCAAATTGACATTCTTGAAATCGATGCACATTCCCCATGTACCGTCTACCTTCTTCACTAGCACAGGGTAACAGATCCATGTCGGATACCAGACTAGCCTCACGATGCCTGCCTTAACCCATTCTTCCACCTCTTTCATTACTACCTTGCTTTTCTCCAGACCTAAAACCCATCGTTTTAGCGACACTAGAGAATAGCTCAAGTTCACATTTACGGAGTGTTGGATGATCCATCTAGGGACTCTAATCATATCCTAGGGTTGTCATGCGAACACATCCTTGTTGTCCTTTAACAGTGTTAATACAAATAATGCTTAAAAAACGTTATTTATATTTTTGACTCCTCTACGTTTTGAAAATGACAAAATGTAAAAACATTCACTATAAAAATAAACGTTCACATGTTATTAATCGTAAACTTCCATTTCGACATAAATCACTTAAAGTATGGATAAACAAATCATTAGATTTAATTAGTGATCAAGAAAATAATTTTCTTCTTAATTCATCACATTTTTACAAAACTATATCTTTATATAATTACACAAAATAGTTTTGTTAAATAAAAATAATGTTTTATTTAAAAACATAAATTTTAAATTCAAGTTTTCCCCCCAAAACTGAATACAAATCACCAAGATAAACCTTCCCCAGAAAAGGACAAAAATCAGAGCGTCAATCTAGGGCGGCCCCTAAGTACCTAGGCGGCCCCCAGATATATCTGGGACCGCCACCAGTTGATCGTTGGGAATTCCTGGCTATAAATACTGTACCATTCTCAGCAGAAAAATAGACCTATTTGCACGATTTTTTCTGTCCTATTTCTCTCTCTAAACATTCTTTCTCTCACTAAATATCTTGATCCCTAACATAGTTTAATCTTGTTTCAAGTGATCAAATCTCATATTCTATCTTCTTCCTTCTTCTATCAAGTGCAAGAGAAGAACACTTGTATTCGCCAAGAAACAAAGTGTTATAGATTAGTGATTTCTCCTCTCTTCTTCTAAGATTCAAAACTCTATTTTGATTATCTTGTGTGATTGTGTAAGTCGGATTGTGTATAAATCCGATATTGTAAATCTTGTGATTGGGTAGTACTTGTGTAGTGGTAGATTGGTTCTCGCTAAGATTAGTACTCGACATTTAGCTTAGGGTCGGAAAATAACGTAAGCGACGTGTAAACAGTTTTCTTCGCTTGAAGGGAGCTTGTTGACATAGTGAAATCTCGAGTCGGATACTCGAGAAGTGGAGTAGGGCGAAGAAGAGCTTCGTAGCCGAACCACTATAAATCTTGGTGTCTTGGTTTGATCTTTTTTTCCTTTATCTCTTTACATTTCTTTTGTAGTTATTACAATTAGATAGTTATCTTAATTGATTTGTATTGTTGATTGATAAAACATATACTCGAATCTAAAAAATTTAGAAGTAAACTTTTAAAACGCCAATTAACCTATAAACAATTCAACCCCTCTCTCCCCTTTCTAGTTTCCACAATTGGTATCAGAAGCCGAGTTCACTCAAGATTTTTAAAATATACTGTATTTTAAAGCTTGGATCGATCTATGAATTCTAAAAAATATCTAGAAGGGCAATCCATGCAAAGACCACCACTCTTTGAAAGTGATAGTTTTATTTATTGGAAAAATAGATTTGAACCATATGTTAAATCAAAAGATCTTGATCTTTGGCATGTTATTACTAACGGTGATTTTCATCTGACTGAACAAAACCCGGAAACCAAACTAGATGAGGTTATCCCTTTTGAAAAACAAAGTAATGATCTTAAAAAGAGGCTTGCGAAAAATAACGAAGCCAAAATGGTTATTTAAAATGCTTTGCCAAGAAAAGAATATGAAAGAATTTCCATGTGTAACACAGCTAAAGAAATTTGGAAAACTTTGTTAATCACCCATCAAGGTAATAGCTAAGTCAAAGATAACAAGATTGACCTTTTGGTACAACAATATGAACAACTCGTCATTTCTAAAGACGAATCTATAGATAGTGCTTTTGCTAGGTTTAATACCATTATTACTAGTCTAAAAGTTCTTGATGAAGGTTATTCTAGAAAGAATTATGTTAGGAAGTTTCTTAGGGCTATGCATCCCAAATAAAAGGTCACAGTGATTGAAGAGTCAAAAGACTTAACATCACTGTCACTTGATGAACTCATCAGAAACCTCAAAGTTCACGAGATGATCATCAAGAAAGATTCTAAAATAGTTAAAGCTAAGGGATAAAGAAAATCTCTTGCTTTAAAGGCTAAGAAAGAATCTAGTGATGAGGAGTGTTCGACTTCCAGAAGTGAAGACGAATAATACGCCATGGCCGTTAGAGACTTCAAGAAGTTCTTCAAGAGAAGAGGTAGATTCGTGAGACAACCTCGGAATGATAAAAAGACGTTCCAAAGAAGCCGATATGACAAGAACGACAAAAGTGATATAAAATGTTTTAGATGCGGTGATCCAAATCATCTTATTGGAGAATGTCCAAAACCACCGAAATACAAGAACTAAAGAGCATTCTTCGGAGGTTCTTGGAGTGATAGCAGTGAAGAAGATGATGTAAAGGCTAAAGACAAAACGTGTCTCATAGCTCAAGCATCAAATGAGGTATGTTTCGATTACTCTTACTTTAGAGATGAAAATTCATCAATAGATGATTTTACTTTAGATAATGAGTATGATAAACTTTGCAAGATGAGTTTGAAAATAATCACAGAGAATAAACAACTAAAAGTTGTTAGAAATA
Source organism: Tanacetum coccineum (assembly GCA_026074375.1). Taxonomy (NCBI): domain Eukaryota; kingdom Viridiplantae; phylum Streptophyta; class Magnoliopsida; order Asterales; family Asteraceae; genus Tanacetum; species Tanacetum coccineum. Next base: position 20,111 of record BQNB010083560.1, on the reverse strand, counting down.
GTTTAGAAAATGAACTTAGTGAACTAAAATTAAAATTGTCGACATTAGAGAAAAACAAGGGAGTTGATCTCGAATGTACAAATTGTCAATCACTTAAAATTAAGAATGAAAAACTTAAAAAAGAAGCTCTTAAACTAACTAAATTTGAAAAGAGCACACATTGCTTAAATGAAATGTTAAGCAATCAAAAACCCTCTTAGGTTTAGGGTTTAACTCATGTGAAGCATCAACTAGTAAGTCTAAAGAAATAAAATTTGTAAAATCTCAGAAAGAAACGTCCTCTGATGGCGGTCCCCCAAATATAATGGGCGGCCCCCAACGCAATCAAGGGGCCGCCTGTCTGTTCACCAGTTTCTGAAAAATCTGTTTCTTTTCAAAAATCTATTTTGGGTCCTAGACCAAAACACATAATGGTAAACAATGTTAAAATTCTCGTTGCTAGTGATAACGAGGTCAAACAATTTTATAAACCAACGTTAAAACCCAGAGTTGGATTTTATAAACCTAATTTTAGATCAAAAACTCCACCACCTAGAAGAGTCAATAATCATTATCCTCATTCTAAGACACCGCAACCAAAAAGGAATGTTGGTCGACAAGACCAACCTCATGGTTTTCCCGTAACTTGGAACAACTTCCAACCTCAAAGTTACGAGCCATGGGAAATATGTTTGCCATTTCCATATCCCAATCAGTTGCATCAAATGTAAGGGATGTTTAGCACTAACAACTTTAGACCCATGAGTTATTGGGAACCAAATGTTTGATTTATTGTATTATATAAACAGATATGCCTTGGAGTCGACTTGGAACCCGATGAGTAGATTAAGGATAGCGGATGCTCTAAACATATGACAGGTAACTGAAATCTCTTCTCAACCTACAAGGCATACAACAGAGATAATGTAATTTTATGGTAGTAATCTTTGTTGTAACATCATTGGCAAATGTACGATATCTAATGACTCTCTCAATATAGATAATGTAGATAACTTAAGATTTAACTTGCTAAGTGTAGGACAAATATATGATAATAAGTGTAGAGTAACTTTCTCTAAACATGATAGTGAAATCACTAAGGACGGTAAGGTTATAGGTAGAGAAATTAGGAAGAAAGGCTTATACGTGATGAAATTAGGAAATAAGCCAAAAGATAAAATTTGTCTTGCAACGATTGATGAAAACTCTACGTTGTGGCATAGGAGATTAGGTCACGCTAATATGCGTCTCATTTAATTGTTAGCATATAAGGAATTAGGCAGAAACTTACCTAGGCTTAAGTTTGATCAACACTTCTGTGATGCTTGCAAAATTGGAAAACAAGCTCACGCTAGTCACAAAGATAAGAATATAGTCTCAATGACTAGATGCTTAAAACTCCTTCATATGGATCTTTTTGGTCCATTCGCCGTACGGAGTTACGGAGAAAACCTCTACACCTTAGTCATAGTAGATGACTACTCTAGGTATACATGGACAAGATTTCTTAAGAATAAAACTGATGCTTTCGTGCAATTTGAAATCGTTAGTAGGAAAGTACAAAATCAATTAGGTTGTTCAAAAGCTTCAATTAGGACGAACCACGGTAGAGAATTTGATAATAAAGTGTAATCTGGAGAGTTTTGTAATGCCAACGGTATTACACATAACTTCTAAGCTCCACGCACTCCACAATCAAATGGCGTGGTAGAAAGAAAAAATAGGACACTTCAAGAAATGAGTAGAACCATGTTGAATGAACAATCATTACCACAAAAGTTTTGGTGTAACACTGTAGATACTTCAACATATATCCTTAACCAAATCCTAATTAGAGCCATCTTAGGTAAAACACCTTATGAACTCTTGAGAGGTAGGAAACCTACTCCTGATTACTTTAAGGTGTTTGGAAGCAAGTGCTTCATTTTAAACACCAAAGACTACCTTACTAAGTTTGACCCAAAGTCATATGAAGGTGTCTTTTTAGGTTACTCCCAAAATAGCGAAGCCTACATCATCCTTAATAAACACACCATGAAAATCAAAGAATCACTTAACGTGACATTCGATGAAACTCCTCCACCCTCTAAGACATCACCCTTGGTAGATGATGACTTAGATAAAGTAGTGGCAATTAAGGTTACCGAAAAGAAAAACTTAAAGAATGACATTGAGGATGAAACTTTAGAAATTGATGAAATAGTCAATATTAAGGAATCTAGGAACCATCCATTAGAAAATGTCATAGGAAACCTTAACCAAAGAACTCTTAGGTCACAAGCCTAAAACTAAAGTAACTTCTTTTGTTTTATATCAACTATAGAACCTAAGAATGTGAATGAAACCTTAATAGATAAAAGTTAGATAATCGCTATGCAAGAAAAATTAAATCAATTCATTGCAAACGATGTTTGGGAGTTAGTGCCACAACATAACAATATGACAATCATAGGAACTAAGTGGGTGTTTAGAAATAAGTTAGAAGAGAACGGTGTTGTTTCTCGAAATAAGGCTAGGCTAGTTGCTCAAGGCTATAATCAAGAAGAGGGCACCGATTATGATGAAACTTATGCCCCAGTTGCTAGACTTGAGTCTATTAGAATACTATTAGTGATTTTTCTTATTCATTTTGAGCTTTGATTCCGAAAAAAAAAATTATATCATAAACATTTTGTTGAGAATCCGTTTTTATCACACACAAACATATCCTAATTTTTTATATAACATTTTAATAACGTTTTCTGTTTTACATTTTTTTCTGTTTTCATCATCTTCTTTTTCTGTTTTCTTTCATTTTTTTATATTTTCCGTTTTTTTTATCCATTTTTTTGTTGCTCTCTGGTGTGGTAAGAAAAACACACGGACGAGGATTTAGCTTATTTCTATGTGGTATACGGCGGGTTGAAGACGGTACAAAAATCATGCGCACAAGGTGTTTGCTATATTGTTGAAGTCGAACAAGCATTTTCTTGAGTGAAGCCAAACGAGTTCAAACCTAAAGGAACCGATCTAGCTCAACCGAACTAGTAATCTTTCAAAGAGCCGATCGAGTGATTTCATCAAGGACCGAACGAGTTAGAAACTGCTTGAACTGAACGAGCATCAAACCAACATCCACCGATCTAGCATTTTTCAAGAAGAACCGAACTAGTCCAAAACGGCAAAAGTGATAGGAAGAATATTTTAGATGCGGTGATCCAAATCATCTTATTGGAGAATGTCCAAAACCACTGAAATACAAGAATCAAAGAGCATTCGTCGGAGGTTCTTGGAGTGACAGAGGTGAAGAAGATGATGAAAAGGCTAAAGATGACACTGTTCTAGTGGTTTCAAGCACAATCAAATGAGGTATGTTCCAATTCCTTTTACTTTAGTGATGAAAATTCATCAATAGATGATTTTACTTTAGATATTGAATATGATAAACTTTGCAAGATGAGTTTGAAAATAATCACTAAGAATAAACAACTAAAAGTTACTAGAAATGTGAACTAAAATTAAAATTGTCTACATTAGAGAAAAACAAAGGAGTTGATCTCGAATGTACAAATTGTCAATCACTTAAAATTGACAATGAAAAACTCAAAGAAGAAGCTCTTAAACTAACTAAATTTGAAAAGAGCACACATTGCTTAAATGAAATGTTAAGCAATCAAAAACCCTCCGGTGATAAATTAGGTTTAGGGTTTAACTCATGTAAAGCATCACTATAAGTCTAAGGATAATAAATTTGTGAAATCTTAGAAAAGAAACACCCCTGATGGCGGTCCCCAAATACAAATGGGCGGCCCCCATAGAAGTCCAACGCCCCCGACAAGCAATTAAGGGGCCAGCCGTGTCTGTTCACCAGAATCTGCAAATTGTTGTTATCTTTTCAAAAATCCATTTTGGGTCCTAGACCAAAACACATAATGTTAAACAATGTTAAAATTCACGTTGCTAGTGATAATGAGGTTAAACAATTTTATAAACCAAAGTTAAAACCTGGAGTTGGATTTTTTTATAAAACCAAATTTTAGTCAAAAACTTACCACCTAAAAGAGTCAATAATCAATTATCCCATTCCTAAGACACCCAACCAAAAAGGAATGTTGTCACAAAACAACCTCATGGTTTTCCCCTAACTTAGAACAACTTCCAACCTCAAGTTACATGTTATGGAAATAGTGTCCTCCATTACCACATCCTAATCAAATGCAACAATTGCAAAGGATGTTTAGCACTAACAACTTTGGACCCATAAGATAATGTGGGGACCAAATATTTTTAGTATTGTCCTATATAAATATATAATATGCCTTGGAGTTCGACTTGCACCTGATGAGTGGGATAAAGTATAAGAATGCCTCTAAACACACTGACGGTAACCGAAAGCTCTTCTCAACTACAAGGCATACACGGAGGTATTGTCAGTTTTTGGTAGTAATCTCGCGTTACATAATAGCAAAAAGTACGATTTTCCATAATGACTACTCTCATATAGATAATGTAGAATATGTAGAAACTTAAGATTTAATTTCTAAGTGTAGCTAAATATTATAATAAATGTAAATAACTTTCTCTGAACATGATCGTGAAATCATCTAAGACGAGTAATTTTAGAAGAGGGTATTAGAAGAAAAGGCTTATACTGATTGAATTAGGAAATAAGCCAAAAGATAAAATTTGTCTTGCAACGATTGATGAAAACTCCACTTGTGGCATAGGAGATTAGGTCACGTTAATATGCATATCATTCAATCGTTAGCATCTAAGAAATTAGTTAGAAACTTAACTAAGCTTAAGTTTGATCAACACTTCTAGATGAGTGCAAAATGAAAAACACCCTTAATCATAGTAATGACACTCTAGCTATACTTAGACAAGATTTCCTTAAGAATATAGTCTCATGACTAGATGCTTAGGAACTCCTTCATATGGAACACTTCAGTCCCTTCTGCCTGTACTAAGTTATGGGAGGAAACCTCTACACCTTAGTAATAGTAGATGACTATTATAGGTATACATGGATAAGATTTCTTAAAACCCAAACTGAGGCCTTCGAGCAATTTGAAATCTTTAGTAAGAAAATACAAAACCAACTAGGATGATCAATAATGTTAATTAGGATGGATCACGGTAGGTAATTTGATAATGAAGTGCAATTTAGAGAGTTTTGTAATGTCAATGGTATTACATACAACTTCTCGGCTCCACGCACTCCACAATCAAATGGCGTGGTAGAAAGGAAAAATAGACCTCTATAAGAAATGAGTAGAACGATGTTAAATGAAAAATCGTTACCACAAAATTTTTGGTGTAATGTTGTAGATACATCAACATACATCCTCAACCGAAATCCAAATTAGTAGTCCACCCAACACAACAATCTAGGTCAAACACCTTAGAAACTCTTGAGAGGTAGGAAACCTACTCTTGATTACTTTAGGGTGTTAGCAAGCAGAACACTCCATTTTAAACACCAAAGACTTACCTCACCTAAGTTTGATACCCTAAGTCAATACGAAGGTTCTTTTTAGGTTACTCCTAAATAGTAAACCTACCTCATCCTTAATAAAACACACCGTTGAAAATCGAGAGAATCACTCAATGTGACATTTGATGAAACTCCTCCACCCTAATAATACATCACCCTTGTGTGATATGACTAATATGAAGAAGAAAAAATAAGGTTATCGAAAAAAAAACTTAGAAATGACATTTGAGGATTGAAAATTTAAATTGATGAAATAGACAATATTAAGGAGCTAATAACCATCCATTAGAAAATGTCATAGGAAAGCTTAACTAAAGAACTCTTAGGTCATAAGCCCAAAACCAAAGTAACTTCTTTTGTTTTATATCAACTAAAAAGCCTTAACAGATAAAAGTTGGATAAATCGCTATGAAAGAAGAAATTAAATCAATTCATTGCAAACATGTTTGGGAGTTAGTACCACAACCTAAGAATATGAAAATCATAAGAACTAAGTGGGTGTTTAGAAATAAGTTAGAACGAGACCAATGTTGTTTACTCGAAATAAGGCTAGATTAGTATGCTCAAAGGCTATAATCAACAAAGAGGGCATCAATTATGATGAAACTTATGCCCCAGTTGCTAGACTTGAGTCTAATAAATACTATTTTAGCTTTAAGATGTGCTTGAGATTTTAAAGTTATTCCAAAGGGATGTAAAAAGTGCATTCCTGAACGGTTTTTATTCAATGAGAGTATAGCACGCACAAACCTCTAGAATTCATTAGATTTGAAAAACTGGATCAAGTGTTATACACTAAAAGAAAGCTTTATAATGTCTTAAACAATCACCCAAAGCTTGGTAATGTAATTAAAAGGTTTTCGTATTAAACATGAGTACAAATGCGATTGGTAAGATAAACTCTCTTTTAACTAGAAGAAAAAGTTCAAATCTCATCATCGTTTAAATATATGACATGACATTATATTTAGGTTTCGACTTGCAAGAACATGTGACTGAATTTCCAATATCATGCATGATGAGTTCGAGAGGACATGATGGATGAACTTAACTCTTCCTTGATACAAAATAAAAACAAATGGAAGACGGTATCTTCTTTAATCAATCTAAATATATTAAAGAAATGCTTAAGAAATTTGGCTTAGAAGATTCTAAACCAATGAAAACCCCCATGTCCTCGGATACTAAACTCATAAAAGATGAAGAGTGTGAGTCGGTAGATAGTACCAAGTATCAAAGAATGATATGTAGTTTACTCTACTTAAAACTGTAGCCCGATATCATGTTTTATGTATGCCTTTGTGCACCGCGTCCAAGAGGATCCCAAACCTTTTATTCTGAAGTCGGTTAAGCGTATCTTCCTCCTAAAACCTCTCATCTTGAAGCAGTTAACCGTATCTTTCGATACATTAAAGGCACTATGCACTTAGGATTATGGTATCCTAAAGAGACCGGCATAGAAACCATAGTATATGCCAACTCTGATCATGCGGGAGATTATGCGGACAGAAAGAGCACTAACGGTATTTCTACGTTCGTGGGATGTTGTTTAACATCTTGGTTCTCAAAGAAATAAACCGCTCTTGCTATATCCACTACCGAAGCCAAATATGTAAGCGCTGAAACAAGCTCTTATCGACTACGACATTTGATTTGACGACGTTCAGATCATGTGCGACTATAAAGGCGTGATTGACCTTAGCAAAAACCCGGTGCAACACTCTCGAACTAAACACATTGAAATCCGTCACCACTTTCTTCGTGATAATGTCTAGAAAGGACATATCTCTATCCAAAAAGTGTCGTCCGTCAACAATATCGTCGACATGCTCACTAAACCCATTAAATGTTTGAATCGTTTAACTATCTACGTCTTGGTTTAGAATTATGGAATACATTCCATAAATTACCTCTCTTTTCATCTGTCTCGATTCTAGTCCGTGTTCCACTCCGTGTCGTGACAAATTAAATACTTCGTCCACAGTACTTTAAGCATTTTTAATTCGCGAAATGCAAATTAAAACGTCACTCCTTCTATAAATTTTTTTGTCAAAAATCAAGTCAAAAACCATCTGCCGATGGCGGCCCCCTGATTTAATCAAACGGCCCCCATATTGATATGGGACCACCACCAGACGAACACAAAAGTCTGTCACCCTCATTTTTTTAAAACGCAAAAACAATCACCCCTTTCTTCTCCAACTAGTGCGACGAAACAACCCAAAAACCTTCAAAACATTAAAGTCAACCACTAAAGCACAAATTGAACACCAAATCAATCCTAACATCATAGAGATCATCAATTGTAAGTCATTTCATATATTTTCATTTTAATTTGTGTCTAGGGTTCATGTTGAACAAAAATTCAAAATTAGGGATTTTCACTTTTCTTATGTTTGTGTGCAATTAGGACTATAATAACACAATGTATAACTAATATGCTTCTCGTAGACATAGGATTTGCATAATTGGAGTGTGTTTGTCACAAATTGTTTTCGCACAAAACTCCAATTTTATTTTAAAATCACTCATGTTAGGAACACCATAAAATTGTTTTGATGCATTGTTAATACATCCTAAAAACGTTTTTGCATTCATGCATAATGATCTCATAAACAAAATTCGAGATACATAATTCATATGTATTTTTCGACATGTTTGGATGAACAAAATTAAATTAAGGAGCGTTTGGGTTAACTCATAGGTTTTGTTTTATAGTCGAGTTAGCCGCAACTCCACATTTATTACATATAGGCACACATTAGGCACGAGTTCTTGTTAACATTATGAGTTCATAATAATAAGACATAAGTTTATTCTTCTTTTAGGTAACCATGGCTCGTAAAACTGCTGAAGATCACCAAAACACAAAAAGCTACATTCCAATAATTTCACATGAATACACCTCACCTTTAAGAGAAATGCTTATAAATCTTAAAAATCATTGCATTCATGAAGGTCGGGTAGTTTTTCTAGATTTTGATGATTTGGTTTATGTTGAGTCCATGTTTAGTCATATTGGGTTTGAGTGTCTTCTTAAAATCAATGAACAAATCTGTCCATGTTTTATCCTTGAATTCTATAGTCAATACCGAGTCAACTGTACTTTAAAGGGTCAAATTCTAATCTCCATGAATGGTTTAGTATTTAAAAGGGTTTAAGCAAGATAAGAAAGTTAGAGTTTCTTGAAAGAATTAGGGTTTTCTTGTCTTGGAAGCTTGAGTTTTCTTGCTAAACTAGGGTTTAGATCTTGTTTCTCTTCATCATCCACCTTAATAAGGTCATTTAAAAACCCTAAACTCTTCCTTTTATCATTTCATGTGTATATAATGTTTATATGGTTAATCATCATCTAGGAAATGTTATAAGTGTATAAAATGGATTTTTATCTTGATCATGGTTCAAAGTACATTTTTCATATGTTATTATGATGTTAAAACATGTTAGAAAGGAAAAACATACATTATATAAGTGTTGATTATTTTATAAAAAGTATATATAAATTAATTGTTGAAAAGTTTATTTATTAAGTTTATAAAATAAATCATGAAATATACAAAAACCTACTATCCAAATTCGAATTTTAAAACATGGATTTTATATTTTATAAAAGTAGTACATCTCATGACAATTCCGAATATGTAAAGAACTCAAAAATCTGAATTATAACGAAGGAGATACGAAGTTTACAAGATTTCAATAAAAAGCGTTTTTATAAAAGTAATTTTATAAAAAAATTATACTTTTTAGATCTGATAAAAATAGGTGAATATTTTTCACAGCAAGTACATATTTTTAGGATTTCAAAACACTAAGAAACATAAAAATTGGATCAATAACGAAGAAGTTATGCTATTTGCAAGTTTACGACAATTAAAGTTATAAAAATAATTTTATAAAGTGTATAAACAGTAAAAATCACTGTTCATCAGTGGGTTAAAAATATTAAAATGTAATATTTTGATACATCTTCTTAATATGAAACCGTGGATACAAAGAAGGTATAAAACGGAGTTAAAACGAGAAATATACGCACTATTTTATACTTGTGCACTATTTTCTGACATGAATAGTGTTGGTTCGTTTTAAAAAAAATTGCGAAACATCTTAGAATCACTTATATAATATTTATACATGTTTTGAACTTTATAAATATTTTTTTACAAAGGCGATTGAACTATTTATACGATTATGCGAGTACAAATACATGCTTATTATTTATCAAATGTGATTTAAATATTATTTCACAAATACAATTAGATGGTGATATGGCTATATAGAATTATATATGGTAGAAGTTATTCAAAGTGCTTAGACTCATTCGACCTATAATTACTTAGGTTGCATTCGGACATTCGCTTGACGATTTTCACTTATTTGATATTATCTTGCTACTACTTTGAGGTGAGTTTATAGCCCCATGTTTTACTTGTTTTACATATATTTTTGGGGAGAGAACATGCTTGTTTACAAATTCATTTACATGGTTGATTCAAACTCATTACATGTTCATTTACAACTCGTTACAAATTGATTTACATACTAATTTACATATCTCACGATGAGATACAATACTTGGTTTAAATTTTTGGACGTAAACATATACTTGACTTTCACTTAAATGATTACGGATTAGCTTAAGCGGATTGAACTGTTAACTACAAGTTGGTAGACATGAATGTTATAAAATAGATCTATTCGGGTGTGACAACCCCGTTCGGGTGATTAGCTATCACTGGTGTCGACATTACCGAGCCAACGAACGTTATAGCATGTTAGAGCAAGAACGACACTTACATAAACATGAACAATTACTGTGCCTTGAATAAAATGGCATACAAGTCTGAGTCTCAGTTTAGTGAACTTAGAGTAATCGTAATCACTCATTTGGCAATACATACTTGAAACATTTCGTGATATTTTCAATTATCATGCATACTTTGAACAACTGCGGTCCAACTTTCATACATACATTTTTGTGACTAATATAAGGGTTGATATGGTCATACACACTTTGCAAATCTTTGGTTCAACATTTATACTTAAACAAACCTATGAACTCACCAACTTTATGTTGACCCTTTTAAGCATGTTTTTCTCAGGTGAATTAGATGCTTGGCTTACTTGATGTGCATTGGAGTCTAAACAATGCAAGATTACTTTTCAAACGACACATTTAGAGGTCGTTCTCTCATGTCTTGTGCAATGGTATTATGAAGTAACCTTCCCGGACATATTTCCGCTACGACCTATTTTGGGGGTGTTACATACATCATCTACCTTTGGCACTACCTCTTTCTCATTTGAGTCAAAACCTTAATCTTTACCTCCTTCCTCAAATGACACACCATCTCCTCAACCATCAAATCCCTTTCTTAATGATATCATGGATGTTCCTCCAAGACCTTTAAACTCAATTCCACTCCAAAGTCATCCTTCCTTAGATATCACTCTATCCTTGTCACCAATCACTCCTCTTGATCACATTCTTGATACTCCTTCACCACCTTCACCACAACCACCACCTTAACCACCTCTCATAGGTCACCCTATTTACTTTAACTACCATGACTATCATGGCTCAACTTGTCTTTGTTGTTTTAACAACCGAAACCTCTTCTTTACTCTTAGGGATGAGATGAACTTAATGTTTGCTCACCTTGAGTATCTTATTACCTCCGCCATCGCCTTACCATCTCCACCTCATCCTTAAAACATCTTTAATGCTTCTAAATAACGCTTTATCCAAACCTTTGCTCAAAGCCACTATCTATGACTCAAGAATCATCTAGGATCTATGAAGCATTAATATTATTAAGATAGTAGTGATTTAATCCTAGTATATCTATGTACTGGAAGAAATTTATATTATCATGCATAAGTTTACATTCTGTATGAAGTAATTTGTTATGCAAGTATGAATTTTATTTATGATGAATGAATGGTCTTTTATTATTATGAGGAATGTGTATGCATTATGGCTTATATGACTATTTCTCGTTATCTACATAGCCATATATATATATATATATATATATATATATATATATATATATATATATATATATATATATATATATATATATAATAAATATATATAAATATATATGTCCGTAATCATTGTTACATTGTTAGAAATTTCTCTGCACTTTATTTACTAACCTAGTTTTGTAGCAAAATAGGCGTAAGATCGTTCTATATGGTGCCCAAACTGGGGGAGTAATACATCAAAGATGGAGTCTTGGCATCGTCAAATTCTCTCTCTACATCTCAACGATTAACCTTTTTAGATTCGACAAAAAGAAGGAGAAATAGATTAAAACTCATTAATAACTTAATTTTTTTATTTTTATACAAAATGTGTTTATATTTTGTCATCATCAAAAAGGGAGAGATTGTTAATATAAATAGCGCTTAAAACATTATTTATATTTTTTGACTCCTCTACGTTTTGAAGATGACAAAATGTTAAAACATTCGCGATAAAAATAAAATGTTTACATGTTATTAATCGTAAACTTTCATTTCGACATAAATCACTTAAGGTATGGATAAACAAATCATTAAACTTAATTAGTGATCAAGAAAATAATTTTTCTTCTTAATCCATCACATTCCTACAAAACTATATTTTTACATAATTACACAAAATAGTTTTGTTAAATAAAAATAATGTTTAATTTGAAAACATAAATTTGAAATTCAAATTTTCCCCTCAAAACTCAATATAACTCACCAGGATAAACCTTCCCCACAAAAAGACAAAATCAGAGCGTTAGTCTAGGGCGGCCCCCTAAGTGGCTAGGCGGTCCCAGATATATCTGGGACCGCCGGGACCGCCACTAGCTGACCGTTGGGAATTCCTGGCTATAAATACTGCACTATTCTCTGCAGAAAAACAGACCTCTCAACACGATTTTTTAGTCTTCTTTCTCTCTCTAAACCTTTTTTCTCTCACTAAATATCTCGATCACTAACATAGATTAATCTTGTTTCAAGTGATCAAATCTCATCTTCTATCTTCTTCCTTCTTCTATCAAATGCAAGAGAAAAACACTCGTATTCGCCAAGAAACGAAGTGTTATCGATTAGTGATTTCTCCTCTCTTCTTCTAAAATTCAAAAATCTATTTTGATTATCTTGTGTGATTGTGTAAGTTAGATTGTGTATAAATCCGATATTGTAATTCTTGTGATTGGGTAGTACTTGTGTAGTGGTAGATTGGTTCTAACTAAGATTAGGACTCGACATTTAGCTTAGTGTCAAAAAATAACGTAAGCGACGTGTATACGGTTTTCTCCGCCTGAAGGGTGCCTGTTGAAATAGTGAAATCTCGAGTCGGATACTCGGGGAGTAGAGTAGAGCAAAGAAGAGCTTCGTAGCCGAACCACTATAAATCTTGGTGTGTTGGTTTGATCTTTCTTTCCTTTATCTCTTTGCATTTCTTTTGTAGTTATTACAATTAGATAGTTATCTTAATTGATTCATATTGTTGATTGATAGAACATATACTCGAATCTAACAATTTTAGAAGTAAACTTTTAAAACGTCAATTAACCTATAAACTATTCAACCCCCTTTTTAGTTTCCACAGAAACCACTAGTACGTGTGTAAGCACTAGTCAAATTTATATATGTATAGTATAAATCCCGTGACAATTCTTTCCAAATTACTTCTCAAACAAGAGAATATAAAAGGATAAATTCTCACTTAAGAAAACACAATACGTATATTTTTAACCGGGAAGTATTTTCTTCTCGGGTCGTATCCCAACGAAGTCGTGAATTGAAATTCGGGAATAATTCGAATTCGAGTCAAGAATTGATAAAGGATTTTTGAATTTTAAATTACACTACGAATATAATAACACAATTAAACTATAGAAAATATTAAAGAATTAAAAACGTTTAACTAATATGAAAATTTAACAAATGTGAATTAAAAATGCGAGCTAAAACTAGAATTTAAAATCTAAAGCACTAACACTAACAAACTTTATGTCTAAAATTCACAAAATTAAAGAGAAAATTTTAGGAAAAAGAATTAATTTTTTTTAACTATTTTTGAATTTTATATGATTTTTTAAAGAAAAATGAATTAACTAAAATAAACTTTTTCTAAAAATTAACACTAAAATTCTATTTTTATTTTTCAAAAATACTAGAATGAAAAAGAAAATTATTACAACAAGAATTAGATATTTTCCTAATAAATTCTGTATATCTAAGAATTTCTTAAAAGAAAAGAAATTACCAAAAACCTAATTTAATTTCTAGAAAATACAAATTTATATTGGAAAAATAAAAATAATGAAATTTTAACGACTGAAAAATGTGCAAAAAACTAATGATATGAAAATGCCCAATTTTTACTAATCAATTGAACCCTAATTTTGCTTATTAAAACCTAAACCCTAATTTTATTAAACCTAAAATTAAAAATATTAATACTAATTCACTAACCTAAAAGAACAGGGTAGAAAGTGAAACAAAAGAAAATAAAGGGTAGGCGGGTAAGGTAAACTAAAATTTACACTAAAAGTTAAAACAAACACCCTAACAAATTAGAAAATTCCAAATAAACCATGAACCTTTTAACAATTTATCAGCTTATTACCAAAAATGAAAATAAGCAAAACTTAAAACATAAAAGTTTGGCCCCTGAGCCTTTAATACACGAACTTTAACAATAATACAAATTTTGACATTTTATCAACTAGATAACGGAAATTTAGCTTTTTAAAATGTATTCCAAAACTAAGAAGTTTCTTTGAAAACTAACTTTTCTTAACTTTGGCTTATTTCATGCTTAATACCTCAATGAACAGTAAAACCAAAAGATGACTAATGAAAGCTTATTAGTTAACTAAGAATGTCTAAAAAAAGTAAGCTAAAATAAACGTAGATTAACAAGAAATTATATCTTAAAAAGTTAAAGTTTCAAGCAAAATGACTGTTATTAAGCAACTTCTAATAAGCAAACTAGCTCAAATCTAAATACCTAGAAACAGAAATTTAGAAAATAAGCTATACTAATAATATAGAATAAACCTAATAAAAAGGATTTGGAATGAACAACCTAGAAAATATAATCCAAAGAAATAAGCAAGAAAACTCAGCTGCAGCACAAAGCCACTTTTAGGCAAGAACATTAAAACTAGACTAAAGCATAAAAATGAAACTACAAGAAGAATTATGTTAGAGCGTAGATGGAGTTCTACATAAAAAATGCTTAAAACAAGTTCTTTTCACCTATCTTTCAAGTGTTTTAAAAAGTAGCCTAAAAATGAAAAGACTCACCAAAAGTAACTAAGTTACTACTGCTCATACGCTGTATTTGACTAATCCTTAAGTGTCAGGCCAAAATCTAAGTTAGAACATCATAAACAACTATCTATATGTTTCTGAAGGCCTACATAAACCAAAGAATGAACTCTAAAATGGGCTATTAGTGACTTAACTACAAATTACTTACCATTAAAATTGTCCTGGTGCGAGTAAACTTTTTGAGCTCTAACTCTTTGTAATTATACAATCTAACCTTTCCAATCCTATTTAAAACTTGAAACTCTGAAAATCTAAAAAAAAGAACTAAAAAAAAAAAAAGAAAGAAAAAAAAAAAAAAAACAAATCTAAAACAAAATACTGAATCTAAAAAAAAAAATAATAAAAAAATAAAAAATATTCAACACAACCAAACAAAACCAAAACACAAAGCAAAAAAAAAACAACAAAAAAAAAAAAAAAAAACAATCTAACCTAAATCAACCTAAAAAACTAAACAAAAAAACAAAAACTAAAGTCACACCCCACAGCCCCCCCCCCCCCCCCCCCCCCCCCCCTTCCCCCCCCCCCCCCCCCCACCCCACCCCCCCCCCCCCCCCACACACCCTCACCCCCACCCCTCTCCCATCACCCCAACACCCCCCCCCCCCCCCGCCTACCCCCCCCCTCAACCCCCACCACCCCCCCGATTCCCCCCTTCCCCCAAACCCCACCCCAACCCACCCCAACCCCCCCCACCCCCCCCCCTCCCTCCACCACCCCCCCCTCCCCGACCCCCACCCACTCACCCCCACCCCCCACACCCCACCCCCCCTCCCCCCCCCCCCCCTACAACAACACCCCCCACCCCCCCCCCCCACTTCCCCCCCCCCCACCCCCCACCCCACCCCCCCCCTCAACCCCACACCCCCCCTCCCCCCCCCACATCCACCCACCCCCCCACCCCCCCACCCCCCCCCCCCACCCCACCTCTCCCTCTCTCCCCACCCCCCCCCTCCGCCCCCCCCCACGCCCCCCCCGCCCCCCCACAACCAACCCCCACCCCCCCACCATACAACCACCCCTCTCCCCTCATCCTCACCCCACACCCCACACACCACCGCCACAATCCCCACCCCCCCCTCCTCCCACCCCCCAACCCACCCCCCCACTCACTCCCACCTCCGCCCTGGCCCCACCCCCACCCCACCCCACAAAAAAAATTAAATTTTTCCCACTATTTTTCTATTTTCTATGAATTTCTTAAGAAAAAGAAATTACCTAAAACCTATTTTAATTTCTAAAAAAACAAATTCAATTGAAAAAATAAAGAAAAATGATTTTTAACTACTGAAAATGTGCAGAAAACTAATGATATGAAAATGCCCAATTTTTACTGATTAATTGAACCCTAATTTTGCTTCTTAAAACCTAATTTTATTAAACTAATTTTAAAAAATATAAATCCTATTTTATTAATCCTAAAAGACATGGTAGAAAGTGCAACAAATGAAAATAAAGGGTAGGCGGGGTAAGTAACTAAAATTTACACTATAGTGAAAACAGAACACCTTTAACTATAAAAAAAGTACCAAACAGACCCTACGATTTAGCTTATTTTTGGCTTATCTAAAAAGTGAAAATCAGCAAAAACTTAAAACTTCAAAGTTAAACCTGAGCTTATCTACTACAACTTTAATAAAAGCTCTTTGAACTTTTAACTACTAGATAAGCTGAAAATTTAGCTTTTTAATCTGAGTTACAGAAACTATGGTGTTTGTTTGAAAATTAAACTTTTCTAATCTTTGGCTTATTCCTAGCTTATTACTTAATGAAAATAAGATCCAAAAGAAACTACATGAAACTTGTGATGTGTACTAGGGATTTCTAAAAAGAAATAAGCTAAATGTAAACAAGATTAACAAGAAATTTGCTATTAAAAAGTAAAGGTTCAGCTTAATGACTATCCTTAAGCAATTTCTAATAAGCTAACTAGCTCAACTCTAAATCCTAGAAACTGAAATTTTGAAAATAAGCTATTCTATGAACATATAGTAAACCTAGATAAAAGGATTTTGGAAATGACAACTAGAAATTAGAAATCCAAAAGAAATTAGCAAGAAATCTCAGCTGCTGCTATACCACTTTTGCAAGAACATAAAAGCTAGACTAAAGCTTAAAAATGAAAGTTAAGAGATGAATTATAAAGAGCTGATGGAGTACTATTAAGATGCTTAATACTAATTTCTATCACCTAACTACAAATGCTAAAAAGTATCTAGAAAAGTGGTGAGATTCAGCAGTAGTAACTGAGTTACTACTGCTTATACTAATGTAATTGGCAAATACTTAAGTGCAGGCTAATTTTCTAAGTTGAGAACTCTTAAACTAACTATCTATATATTTCTAAGTGTACACTAACCAAAATTGAACTCTAAAATGCTATGAAACACTTAACTACAAAATCTACTTGACACTTAAAATGTCCTGGTGCTGGCAAAGGTTTTTTAAACTTTAAACTTTGAAATTCTACAAACTAACTTTCAAATCCTCTTTTAAACTTGAAAACTCTGAAAATATCATCTATATAAAGTGTTTTGACAGTCTCTTATTGACTTTTAAAGTCAAAAACTCCTTATCCCAAACACTACTTAACTAAACTGTCCTTACTAAATTTCATTTAAAATCTATTTTTAAAACTAAATCTGCTAAATCCTTTTATCTACTCTAACTTTAACTAATCTAATTAGGCTATTTAAGCAATAAAATCTACAGCTTATTAAAAGAAATAAGCTAGTTTATCAGCTAGCTTTTCCCTTCTAAATGACAGAATCTAAAATATGAAATTTCAATGAATTCTAGCTACAACAGCTTAAAGCAATTGCATCTCTAAACTAACTAAGCAAAATTAAACAGGATTAAGCACAAGTAAAACAAAGAAATAAGCTACTGAATTAAGCTATGTGTATGCTGAAATCAAAATTATGAAGCTAAACCTTTGCACTTGTAGTCTCTGAACTCTAGGTCACTCTTGTTGAGTGAGTGACCTTAAAACACAAACCTAATGGCTACCTTAGCCTCTAAAACCTGAGCTTAAGCTCAATAAGCTGAAATGAGCTTATTACTCCTCATTGCTTCCAAATTTGATCAACTTGAATTCAAATGAACATTATTGAACTAAAGTAGACAAATTCAGTATTTAAAAGACTTTTTACAACATTTGAACAACTTGTGAACAAAAGAAAACAGAATAAGCTAAATTGAGCTTATTTCAAGCTTATTAACTAAATCTGGCTTATTTCATGAAAACTTGAACACAAACACAACTCTAATAGCTTTATTGCTTTTAAAAGAAGAGTACAAGATAAGAAACAATGAGTACAACTGACTTGAAAGTTTAAAAAGCTTAATTCGCAACAATGAACAGTACACGTAAGCTAAAAAGAGAAAATTACAAAGAAAATCGAACTAACTAACTAACTATCTCTAACTCTGAATATTAAGCTCCTATTTATAGTTGAAAAGATGAGAAGAAGATGAAAACTTCAATCCTTCCAAGCCGTTGATCTCTTTTAACTTGAATCTTGGTCGTAGATGATGTATGATGATGTGTTCGCACCAATTGGAGGCTGCCACATCATAAAAATGACGTGGAGATTGTAAATACGAGGTGGGGTGGAGTTAGAAGAGACGGGAGAAGGATTTGGGCTTGTTAGGGTTTTGGCGGGAAAAACGGTTACAAACGGTTAGGGAGAGAAAGTTAACCCGCGTTTGGTTTGAAAGTTTGGGTTTAAGAGAAAAAAGTGATAAGCCCGCTCTTTTTTGAAAGTTTGGGTAATTGCAACCAAGTAATTCCCTCTGTTTGTTTCTTCAAAGTGTAGTGTTAAAAATGAATTTGAGAATTGCATTTCTGGCCCTTGTAGTTTTGAAACAGAAGAAAAGGTGCTTAGAATTTGGGCTCAAAATGGGCTTTTGGATCCTAATGGTGTGGTAGAAGGCCCAAATGGTTTTTATCTTTTAAATTTAATCTTCCATTGTAAGGGCAAAATGGTCATTTTTCCTTTGTCCTTTTCTTTACTTTCTTGACTTTTCTCGACCACGGTCTTGATCCGGCTTTCGATATTGGCTTCAAATCTTTCTCTTGTACTTGTCTCTTCATTTCTTGTCGGTTTTTGCTCGTTTTTGCTCTTTTTGACTTTGATATCCTTTCCTGCACGTTGAGACACAAAAGCACACATATTTCTATCTTTTGGCATATTTTTGGCTTTTATTGGCAAAATCCTGGGTATTTTATGTATACAATTTAACACTTATCAACCACACATACACATCCGTAACGACGGATGAGATATGTATGATTGCTCACTCCCTCATTCGAGCAAAACCAAAGGTTAGGTTGGAGAATGATATAGGGTAGGACAAGACATGGGATATTTAATTGGTGTTAAACAAAATATATAAAACAAATAGTCTAAAATAATATAAGGCTGTCATAACCAGTTACTCTCCATCCATAAGTCCATGTATCCAAGTACGAGAATCTGATCCAAAATAATGGGCTAATAGCCCAACCTTCATAGTCATACAAATGGCTTATAGTTGCACCATCTTTATATCTTGAGCACACAGATGGCTTATAGTTTCACCATCATCATATTTGTAACAACTTGTTGGTTTTATAACACATAACCAAAATGCATGTGCTATAGAGGTTTATATTTTCCTTTTTTTAGAATTACCCCTGTAGCATACAATACACATATCCACCCACTTGAGATGAACAATATCGAAAGTGATGATACATGGGGGTCTTCATAGATCAAAAGTGATATGTCTTCCATGAACGCGCAAAATTTCCGAACCATTTCCTGAACCATAGACTTAAGTAGCCAGAGATTTCAACATAGAGAAGGTATAGACTACAGGGTTGGCTAAGGTGAATTGGTGTAACAAAACATTAACATAAAGGGTTGAAAACAAAGATTGGTTTAACAAGGTGATCTAGGGGTATCTTGCACTAAGAGTGAGTGCAACAAGGGGTTTTACACAGGATGTTAGGAATACGAAAAAGTCTCGATCACTTCTAATATATCGATAAATAGCTCATAGTATAATATTTGAAAACTAGCTAAGCTAACCGGGTCAACATAAGAATACCCCTTATGTTGACCGACCAATGTAAGGGTATAAATACCCCTTTTCCATGGGTTGGTTCATTTTTCATAATACAAGTTCCTTTCTTTCTCTCTTTAAGTGTTCCAACCACTCTTTCTCTCTCTAAAATTCCTTCTCATTTAGTTATCTTAGATGGTATGAATGATATCCTACAATTGGTATCAGTCACCATGGGGTGATATCGTGAGATCGTGTGCGTTTTTATCTTGTTTTGATC
>BQNB010083559.1:4527-29005 GCA_026074375.1 Tanacetum coccineum | reverse complement strand
TTGGTCCGAAAACACAAGTAATTCCAATAATTCCCTCATATGCCGAAGCATGTAGTGGGGCGGGAGAAAATTAACGATCAATTCAACCCCATACCGCGCATGTAAAACTAAAGCTTCACAAGAAATCAAATTTCATAATTTAATGTCCATATTAATTTGTCCAAAAATCCCGGTTTCGCAAATAACACATAACTGGTCACAAGGAATTGCAAATATTGACTAGACACAAGGCATATCACATATAAGCAATTAAAACAGACTAAAAATGGATTGAAAATTGAGGAACAAACTCTTATAATGAAAGCAGTAAATCACATAATGCCTCGAGTTCTCAAAAGAGTCTTCCCCAATTGGAGAACCATAAGACTCTCACTAGGTTTTCTGCTAAAGTGCCTAGATCGCCACATACATCATATAACATGATTGCGTGAGTCTTACAGCCGAGATAAAACAAGAATAGATTAACATAGCAACTTAATTAACAATTTAATTTTTAATCTATACTTCTTTTATCATTTTATGTTTGTTTTCATTCTAGGTTGGTTGTTTAGTTATGGCAAAGATTGCATGTCGTTGCCATAATTTACAATAGAAACAATAAATACACCAATTACATGCAGCCCTAGCGTGTTAAAATCGTATGTAATTCATAAATACTAAACTAATTGACTCGTGATGCCACTGTTGGAATTTAACAATCAAGTTAACCATTAACTCATACGAGTGCGCAGCGGATAGATCTAGTCTAGTACAATAATTAACATACACATAAAACACATTTAAAGGACATGTAAATTAAATAGGAACATACCCTTGTCGTCACCAGCAAATCAAAGAAACCAAGAATGAGAAACGAGTGACTAAGTTGTCACCTCTACCAGTGCTCACACAAACACGTAAACAAGCACGCCCGGATGCTAGTCCAACCTCACGTATACCCAATACAACTATTGTATCTAAAACCTACTGAAAATCGATCACCAAAACCCTCACAAGATTGTGAACCGAATTACAGAATAAGGGAATTAGGGTTAAGCCTAATTCGGTGCTACAGTACAACCGAATAAGCCCAAAATACACCCTAGTTCGAAACGACCAATTGTCACACCTTGACAATACTTAAACCAACGTATTAAACCCTCTGAAATAAATCTGGGATCGAATCACAAACTGTTTAACCCTAAAACAGTCAACCGAATTAGATCAGGGGAATAAGGTTACAACCGAAATAGCAAACTGTTTTGAGTATTGTGTTGATTTCGGCTGTTGTGAATCAAGGGGAAGGAATGGCAGATTAAGTGTGTGTTTGATCTGATATAGGACGTGTAAATGAGTAGGGTTTGAGGTCTTTAAATAGCCTCCAAGCCCTAGCTCATAGAAAAAGAACTAACTTTAGAGTTTTAAACCTTATCAAAACACCATAAACCTTATCAAGAACACATCTTCCATTATCCACTAGAATACCAACCGAATGTAGAGACCCTCTCTTAGAAACCTTGCATATAGACCGGCGGCCTTAAAACCACAAGGACAACCTAAGGTTCATGTCTTTAAACTATCTGTCCCAACGTTTTTATATAGTGAAGTTGAAACGTGCTCTAATGTTTATCGTGTGTGCCCCCAATTATATGCTCACACAACTTCTAGTCGTATGTGTGCGCACTCCAACTACCATAATCCAACAGCTCCCACTGGGGAGTTGGAGTAGATAGACTGAGCCCACAATACTAACGACGAAACATCTAGCAAAATCTACTCACATTCGTTTATAATAACTAGAAGTGTCTTGAGATCAAGTTTACCACATACATCTCTCATAGCATGTATTTTATGTCTTCAATAAATCAATCACTTTGTTCAAATACCTTAAACCATGATATGGATCTAACACATTCCATATAGTTTTAAAAACTAAAAACACATTTAGATTCACGTGTATAGAATTCAATACATATATACGAAATGTTTATCAAGAATCATCTTGCATTACCCTTTGGGTTCGGCCGAACAATTATCTGATTAATTCTGGAGAGGCGCCTAAGGTATTATTTTGCACATATAAGTGGAGGAACAAATTCTTTCTTGAATACAAGTGTTGTGAATGCTGCTTCACATCACTTCTAATAATAGTCTTTATAACTACCATTTTCAAGACAACGTTTGACATAGAATTAAAAAGTGATATCCACACATACCAGAACTTGTTTGTATTCTCAAGTCTAAGTGAAGGACTTAACTACGCATGATTTCAAATTTTACTTAACGACAACGGATCCATAAAGTAAACATTTCGAAAGTATGGGGGTGTCCGCAATATGCATCATCCCTGTGTGAGTAATCATATGGATTTGGTGGGTCAACCTTCCATAATATTTCAAAAGAATATAACACCAACACTCCAGTTTCCCATTATGTAACAATACTCCCATAGTTGTTAACCGACAGATAGACTATTTAGAATGATAAATCATTCAAGGATTAAATATGCAAATATAGGACAAACAATTTTTATATGAATGATAACAAATACCTCGTATCTTTATTCATCAGAAAATAAAATTTGTCTTTACAATCCCAATTATCCAAATGACTAAAAACAACAAGATTTTACAATTGAAACTACTAGCTGGAAGCATTCCAATAGGGGGGGGGGGGGGGGGGGGGGGGGGGAGGCCTAGTAAGTTCTGAAGTGCTTTGGAAAAGCAACGCTTTTTGTAAACGGAACCGAGCTAAATTGTCATCTGTGTGAATTTTTCTAACTTAATGTCACAATATTCAATAACTTCGCGGAGGTAGTGAACTTAGGCACGGAAAATGTCTAGCACCTTTTGGAGTGAATTCCATAGACTCATTAGCTATAGCTATTTGGCTCCAGTATTATCACAATTACAATATTAATTGGTTTGTTTTCAATTGTGGGAACAACACCCAACCCAGTTTAATGAATTTGCCTAACCCAGTACGGCTTACCCTTAGAAGCATCAAAGGTCAGCAATACTACTCAGAGCTTCTTGCAGATGAATAGCGAAAATGCTTTGCTTGGCACTTCTTACCAGTCAACAGCAACCTCCATTCAAAACGAACACATATTCAGTCTGAGACTTGAGGTCATCTAGCACCGTCAGATATCACAGCATCATGTAAGCAATAACACCCTGAGCTCATCGTTTTAGGATCACCTCCAGTAAACTAGAAACAGTCCCCTTAGTATTCCTGAGATACTCAGAATGTTCATTAACAGTAGTCCAGTAGAAGATCACTGGAATTCATGTTGAAATTAGCTTGTTATGTTTCTGAAGCGCGAGAGACGCGAACAATCATGGCGAGTACATCTCACAGTCATACAGTAAAAGAAAACCCACTGCCGAAGCATATGGGGGGAACACTTTGCATGCGCTTCCAATTCAGCAGGTGTAGAGAGCAACCTATCTGTGATTTACTCAATCTAAGCTTATCTTGCATGGGGATACTTCCACGCTTGGAATTCCTCCATAGGTAATAAACAACTGCTTTAAAAAGATTTTTTCAATATATGCACTTTGACATAAGCCAATCAACCGTCGTGATCTATCTCTGTACGATCTTGATTCCAAGAATATATGCAGCGTTTCACCCCTATAACTTCATGGCAAAACACTTTCCAAGGTAGGATTTAACATCTTGTAACATTGGAAAGCTGTTTCCCATATCAATATTGTCATCGACATACAAGTTAAGGAAAGATGACATTACTCCCCCTAAAGCTTTTAGATATACACATTGCTCATCAGCATTTTGACTGAAACCAAATTCTTCTTATTTCATCATCAAAACCGCTTATCCCTATTGCCTTGGGCTTTTGCTAAAGCCCATAAATGGAACGATTCAGCATTCTGCACATACTCGGGTTTGGTATATTTTGGATTGACAAAACCGTTCAGGTTGCGTCCATGTAAACCTCTCATTGAAGATATCCATTGATAGAAGGCAGTTTTGAATCCATTTGCCAATCTCATAGTCATGTATCGCGTACTATGCTATAAGGAATCCACTAAAACTTCTAATGGTCTGCAACAGGAGAAAGGTTTCCTCGATAATCAATCCTGGGGTTGTGAGTATAGCCCTTCGCCACACAGACGAGCTTTATAGGTAGTGTACAGCTTCATCCATGTCAGTCTTTCTTAAAGAGCCACTTGCTACCTAACTAGGTTTTGCCATTAGGAGGAAGTTTAAACCAAGATCCAAACTTCGTATGTCATTTCATGGATTTGCATTCCGCACACTTCATAGCTGTAAGCCAATTAACAAGGACGTGTCAGGGTCTAACAATGCAGCTTTATAGTTAGTCGGGTTCACGCGAGATCCCCTACTCCGATGTTCCAATTCCTCAGCATTCCGATGTACAAACACATCACGATCTGTGGGACGTCGTGTCCCGTGTGGACCTAAAACGAATGGGAAAATGATATCACATTGAGGTTCATCGATTTCTAGATTCATTCCGTCTCCATGATTTAAGCTAGTGTGCTATAGAATTAACATGCATATCTTCTTCTTGATAATTCAAGATCCTCTAGACTCCCACTTGCTTCTGATTTAAAACCTATGTCTCTAGGAATTTCACATGGTACCGAGCAACAAGGGACTTTGTTCTCATGGGTGGTATAGGAAGAATATCCCATTGGTTTCCTTTGATGGTATCCTAATGAAGATACACTAATAGACCTGGGTTCCTAACTTGTCAGGCTTTGGTAAGAGTATCGTCGTCATTAACAAGTGCCTCACAACCCTCAGACTTTTAATTAAGACAAGCTTAGAGGCTTCCCATAAAAACGCCCAATAAAAACCTCGTATGGTGTCCCTTTTCAACCTTCTTTTAGTTGCGAACAATATTGAGAGAATGGCGTTTTGTGGCAGCAGTCTCCAAGAGCATAATCCCAAAAGTACTTAAGAAGAGGTTGTTGACTCATCATAGATCGAACACATATCTAGTAAGGGTTTCTATTTCTCCTTTCCGACACACCATTGTGATGTGGAGTGTAAGAGAGTAACGAATGGGTCTGAATAATAACCCATGATCCTTGAGATGATCCAGAAACTCTTAACCATGATATCTACTCGCCCCCACGATCAGAACATAGCAGATTATATTGTCTTGACCGAGTTTGATTTTTCTACTTCCTTTTGAAACCTATTGAAAGTTTCAAACACTTCATGTTTAGTCTTTAACAAGTAAACATACCATAACGACTAAAGTCGTCATGAATAGTGACGAAGTAGCTTGCTCCTTGCCTTGAAGGATCTAAATGGGCCACATACACAGGTGTGGTATTAGTCCAAGTAAGTCTTGGCCCTTTCCACTTGATGTGTGTAAGGTTTTATTGCATCTTACCAGACACATGAACAAGGACGCATTTTTCAAAAGCCCTAAGGTCAGTTAGAATTGAGAAGTCCATCGCTGCTACTTTTCATGCGTAGTCTTGCTGATGTTGTCCAAGACGACAATGCCACATAGAGAGCAGAGCCAATCCCTAGTTTGACTCTTTTGAGCTAAAATATATATTAAGGAATGTTCATTTGTATATGAAAATTAAGACAAATCAATTTCAAAAATACCTATCCCTTGATAACACTAAAAAAACCATGTTATCTCGCTAGAACTTGAATTGTATTATTCTACGAAGCGGTTTAAAAAACCATCTTCGTCACAAACGGGAAACTGAAATTACTCTCTAGTGATAGAAGGGAGCATAAAGTAGACAATTGTTCAAGAACAATAACTAACCCTAGGAAAAGAATAATTTCAAAGTTGCCAATTGCTTCTTACAGCTTCACGTTGACCATTGCCCACGTGAACAGAGCAAAGCCTAAGAGCCCCCCGGCTTCATTATTCCTACTTGCCCTTAGAACCCTTGCGTTGTATTACAAAATATGTAGTACCACAACGCAGTGTCATAGACCCATGATCTATTAAGGAAAGTATTGAGTCTATAACGAAGATACCATGAACTACACCAGCTCCAGAAGCTGTGTTCTTTTTCATTTCTTTAGCAACTCGGCGTAAGTACTAGAGTAAGCTCCTCTTCCATGTCCTGTCCTCACCACCTCATGACAGATTGATGTCCTTTGCGGGATCTTCCCTCTGGGTGGAAAAGGGGTAATCTTGGCTTTTGTGGAGCAAAAGCGTGCTTAAGGATTCCCATTCCCTTGATTTCGACCTCCCTGACAGCGCGTTTGAGGGTTGGCGGTTTGTTGTGCTTTTTACCTTTCTGGACTTTAACCCAGCTCGAATAGCATGTAGGGGTGGGGAGGGAGGGAAGCGAGAGCGTTGTTTTTGGCAGAATAATAGTTTGCGTCATGAGAGCTTTTAGGCATAGCAGCAACTCGGTTACAGTCTTACCCCAGGTATCATGTTGTAATTCTGCACAAACCCGTGCAAATTCCTTTCTTAGACCGATAAGAATAAGACTTATTACAGCAGGCCAATGTCACGAGGGATGCCCCAAACGCTCTATAGATTGGTCAATAGTAGAGCACCTACATTCCTCTAGAACATAACGAGCTAACTGACTTAGCCCCTACTCTGTTTACAGCGAGAAAATCCACGCGTAGTCTGTAGAAGCTCCGCTCTGCTTGCTAAGGGGGCTACAGAGCTTTTAACCATCCTTTAGCATGTCATTAGCATGGAGAATTTCACCATCTTCGTTGGATCTCTGGCTCCATGGCATGAGCATATGAGTTCCAACAATTCTCTTTTTATCCCTTTAACGGCCAAGCAGTATGAAGCTGCTAAGGATTTCAGGAGTAACATTCTGCCCGCCATGATCTACCAGGAGCAGGAGGAAGTGGCCTGCTGCGAGGTAATTCAACTTAAACAACATATTGATAGTACAACAAAGTTTGTCTATACCAATCATAAGAGTTGAGGTCCATCAGTTTTTGCTTCTCGAAAGAGCCGCCTGAAGACCGAATTGTTAGTTAGACTTAGGTTTGTCATCTACAATTTAGATAAATAGTTCATATATTAGTATTGGTCCGATAATTAAATTCTTAAAGAAAAAATTAACTACCGCCATGGTTAATTACTAAACAGACTAAGATCCAACTTGACCTCCCCAACTTATTACAAGAAGGTCTGACCAACGTGTAAACACAGTAGGGCAAGAGGTAAAGCGACGAAGGCGTTTAATATGCATGGGGAAAAAAAAAAAAAATGCTACTCCTTAGATTTTAATGAGACTGAATGTACATTAGTAACATCTTATAGTTATGTCAAAATCATATTGGTCTCATCTTATCCTCGTGGGTCCGAGGTCTGACCAGGAAACTCGATATTAAGTCCACCAAAACAGTAACGTAAGCGAAAATTGATATAAGGATCTAGACCTAGTGAAAAAAAATATTTTTTTTCCGTCCATGGTTTGGCAAGGCCCTTAGGGTCTGACGCAGAGACTGAGCGTCAAGGCCAAAGCATCGTGTTCTAGGTTTGGCTGGCATAAGACTTAGAAACTGTCATATAAGGGTAGTACACTCAAATGTGACAAAGTTGTGTAACAGAGAATGCAAGCAAAACATCATGTAGCACAAAGTTAAGGAAACATTTGTTGAGAACCTTTTGGTAGTAGCAAACATTTTGTCCAAATGTTCATGTACTACTCCATTTGGGCACGCACAAAGATAGCGGAGAAATACACAACACACAGCGCGAGAAGCGTATTAACAAACCTGGACTATCATTGGGGAATGCGTTACTTCACCCGCTTAAAACTACTCTTTTAGTTTGTCCAAATGGGTGATAGCCGTACTTTCCAATTGACTATGATGCTATGTATTGTTTAAAGAAACCCCTTTTGTTTAACATTAGTTTTATTCTGAATGCCAATATTTGTGGGATACAAATTGATCAAACCACTAATATTGTACTCTACTTGATGAACCGAAGACAAGTAATTCCAATAATTCCCTCATATGCCCGGAAGCAATGTAGTGGGGCGGGAGAAAATGTAAATCAATTACAACCCTCCTAGTCGACGCATGTGTAAAACATAAAGCTTCGCAAGGAAATCAAATTTCATAATTGTTTAGTCCATATTAATTTGTCCAAGAAACAATCCCGGTATCCGGCAAATAACTCATAATTGGATCCACTAAGGAATAACATTAATGTTGCAATATAGACATGGTTTTTCCAATCCAAATTAGCTCTTAAGTATTAGACCAGTTTAAGAGTTTCATAAAATCAATAGTTTTGAAATAATTGACTAGACACAAGTAGTCATATCACATATAAGCAATAAACAGACTAAAAAAGGATTGAAAAATTGAGGAACAAACTCTTTTAAGTGGCCTCGAGTTCCTCAAAAGATCCCCTCCCCAATTGGAGAACCATAGACTCACACACTAGGTTTATTCTGTCTAAAGTGCCTAGATCGCCACATACCAATCATATAACCTGATTAGCGTGTAGTTCTTACAGCCGAGATAAAACAAGAATAGATTAACATAGCAACTTAATTAACAATTTAATTTTTAATCTATACTTCTTTTTATCATTTGTGTTTGTTTTCATTCTAGGTTGTTGTTTAAGTATATGGCAAAGATTGCCTGTGCGTTGCCATAGATTTACAATAAGATAACATAAATTTCACCAATTACATGCAGTCCTAGCGTGTTAAAATCGTATGTAATCCATAAATACTAAACTAATTGACTCGTGATGCCACTGTTGGAATTTAACAATCAAATTAACCATTAACTCATGCGAGTGCGCAGCGGATAGATCTATTCTAGTACAATTATTAACATACATATAAAACACATTTTAAAGGACATTAAGATTAAATAGGAACATACCCATGTCTGTCACCCTGGAACAAATCAAAGAAACAAGAATGAGAAACAGATGACAGACTACGTTGTTCACCTCTACGAGTGCTCACACAAACACGTAAACAAACACGCCCGGATGCTAGTCCAACCTCACGTATATCCAATACAACTATTGTAATCTAAACCCTATCTGAAAATCGATATCACGTCAGAAACCCTCGACAAGATTGTGAACGCGACTTACAGGATAAGGGGAAGTAGGGTAAGCCTAATTCGGGTGCATGGACAGTACAAACCAGAATAAGCCAAAATACACCCTAAGTTCGAAACGACCAAATTTCACACCTTGACAATACTTAAACCAACGTATTAAACCCTCTGAGAAATAATTCTAGAGGATGGCGAATCACGAAACTGTTTAAACACCCTTAAAACAGTCAACCTGAATTAGATCAGGGGAATAGAGTTACAACCGAAATAGCAACTGTTTTGAGTACTTTGTTGATGTTCGCCGGCTGTTGTGAATCAATGGAATGAATGGCAGATTAAGTTTTGTGTTTTGATCTGATATAGGACGTGTAAATGAGTAGCGTGTTGAGGTCTTTAAAATAATACCTCCAATCCCTAGCTCATGATAAGAACGCAACTTAGGTGTTTAAACTATATCAAAACACCATAAACCTTATCAAGAAGCACATCTGTCCATTATCCACAAGATTTCAACCACGAATGTAGAACCCCTCGTAGAACCTTCATAAGCCGGGCCAAAACCAACAAGGACAACCTTTAAGGTTCAATGTCTTAAAACATTCGTGTCCAACCGTTTATATATAGTGAAGTTTAAACGTGCTCTAAATGTTTTATCGTGTGTGCCCCCAATAGGCTCACACACTTCTAGTCGTATGTGTGCGCATCCAACTACCATAATCCAACACTATCGCAATAAGTAACCGTGGACTTGTCACACGATATAGATTTAGAATAATAATGAACTAAGCTTTAACCATGCATGCGACAATAAAGACGAAACAAAAGTTTACAATCTAAACAAGGCATACGTTCACGCATCACTTACATCAGTGGTACAAAATAGCAACCAATATAAATCTTGCAATATCAAGGGGGGACGCAAAGATAATTGGGAAACAAAAATAAAAGTACATAAAGGTGATTCTCAGCGGGCTTTGTCAAAAGAAGAATTACCATCAAAAGTTATGGCGACCTTTTCACTTGAGTGACTATATATAGGGTGTAAGATTATCGACACAAAGCATGGTGAAAAGAATGAACTTACAGGTTGTAAAAGCATTGGCATAGATCCATCATGATAAATTTATAAATATCACAATACAATAGCAGTCAAATATTCTAAAATAGACTTGAAAAAGGCGTTTGTCATAAACTAATTATTGACTTTTACCATTATAAGAGGTTAGAAAAAAAAATGTTAGAGTCATGTCTTATGTTTTTTACAAAAATTGTCAGCACGTTTAAGTCTTTCGTTAAATAATTGTCCAATACTCATTCATCAAGGCCGACAATGTTTTAGGACATCGATACATCCTTTGGATTAACGAGGCCCCAATTTTTTCTCGTTGAATTATTAACAGAGGTCTAATTTTACGGTGCAAACTAATATAGTATGTGAGGGATATGATAAAAAATTAGACGCTCGTTAATACTTAACGGAATTTTTTTTGCACCGTTAGTCAAGAGATGTATCGTGTCCCAAAACATTGACGGAGAGGAATTGTGTTTTTGAACAATTAATTTAACGAAGGAACGTCTAAGACGGTTTTTTTGACAAAAACCACATGGATGAGTTTTTTGCACATAAGATCATATAAAGACCATGCACATCATTTTAGTGGAGTCATGTAATCTTGGGGGGGCTTGATGAGCTATGTCTAAATAAAGCCTAAATAATATAATTATTTGCTCAAACTAAAATACTTCATCTAGAAGAGTGGCATGTGCACGAATATCTCAAATAACAAGTATTAGCAAATATTGTGTCAGAGATATGATTCGATCAAGATATATTCGTATCACCCAACTTGCTTGCCATATCTTTCCCACTTGCATTCTATAAATACCATGCATATGTAACGATAGGAAGAGGGGGGGGGGAGCAATTTCAAACATTTCCATTTTGATATTGTCTTTCCCTTTTCAATCTGTCTCAGAGCAAGCAAAGTCTGACCTTATCTACTTATAAGCGCAGAGGGAAAGTAGGGGGGGAAGAAAACTAGAACTTCCTTATCCATCTTATATCATACGAATGTATAGTAAATATGGAGAGATAACTCCAAAAGGCACTACATGAAAGCAATATCAAGCTTGTAGGAAAAATATCCTAAGCAAGCTACTCTCTTCTCCCAATCGAAGTCATATAATACCCACTCGGAAATGTGGCTTAAAACTACACATACAATATAAAGTTACCTAAAGGGAATCACCACCCGAGAAAATATCAATAATCCCTCATGTCCTTTGACACTCATAGTTTTTCGTATAAATCATGGACTCCCTTGAATGATGGTGAACTCATGGTATACACTTATGTGGCAAGGTCGAAGCGACTTGAACCCATAAGTAGAACCTATGATTTTACGTATCATCATTTATGATTTATTGTTTATAAGTTATGTTTATTGTTAATGATATGTATCTTTGTTGATACAAACGTGAATATGTACTCGATATTATTCACCCACAATATTTGTTTAATGTGTTATGCTTATTTTTAGTCAATCTTGTTGTTTGAGACGAAACATAAATAATAATATGTATCTTTTTCTTCGGGTTGTTTTGGTTTTTGATCTTGAAAACCAGGAAAACCGTATGTATCGTTTTCTTGGTAACGCGTATTGGAATCACAATCTTGTTCTGTACGATAACCGTACCAATTTTATGTTAAGAAAAAATATGATATCATCAATTCGGTACTGTTTCGATACATGATACCGAGCTCATCCCTAATTTTATGTGTTCTCGAGTCTCTTATTTAGAAAAGGAAAAACAATTAGTGAGCCAAATATGAAAACTTTTTTAAAAACGTCTTCATCGTATTTTTTTCTTTAGAAAATGGGGAGGTAGTATTTAAATATTTCATGTCAAAGCTAATATGACTAATTTATAAAAGAGTAAATTGCATAAATCGTCCTTAAAGTTTGGTCAAATTGCATGTTTTGTCCCAAACGTTACGAAATTGCAAGGATCGTCCATGTGGAAAACCTCAGGGACGATACTTGCATCAAAAGTTTCCTCAAAGGTCTCCCCACAGGGATGATCCTTGCACCAAAGGTTTCCCACAAGGATGATCCTTGCACTTTCGTAACGTTTGGGACGAAAGATGCAATTTGGCTAAACTTTAAGGACGATTGATGCAATTTACTCTTTATAAAACTTGGTAATAATAATAAAAAGCACATATGTAATTTGAGAAAGTTTTTTTTTACTCAAAAACCTGAGTTATGATTATCTTTTTTTTTTACTTTTCATCTATCTCATGAATATAAAATCATCAATTCATATACTTTTCTTTTTCTTTTTTTTCATATTTTTTTGGTAAAGGATTTCTACCCTAGCAAAAATTATTACTCACAAAAAATACAGGAAATGTGGTTGAGCACCACATTGGCTATGATCAAAACGCACCTATTGTGCTTCCCACTAAACTAATATGAGATTGACATGCCAATCACATAAGATACACAAGCCTAGCCGCTAAAATAAACGATAACTGACTATTTGTCCCGAATTAGCACGCTAGGCAGCTTCCACATATGTAAGAACGAATCCACCCGCGACGTTTTCTTAAATCTGCATGAGAGTAACTTGAGACGGACAGTAGACATGATCACTTCAATAACTTGTTCCGTAGACCGCTTCCTCTTTTTGAAAAGTCTATGATTTCTTTCTTGCCAAATAAAATAGGTACAATCTGCGAACATGAGCTTAGAAATAACACTTCTAACCGAACATTTCTTTTACATGGGAATGAGAAAATTAACAATAGTATCCAACGAAGATGAAATGTTTGGCAAACCAGCAAAGCATTTCATATAGTTTCACACATGCGACGAGAAGATGCAATTGAAAAATAAATGGTCATGGGAGTCCCGTTGCATTTCACAAAGTGGACATTAAAACAAGTTTAAGTTAGTATCACCACTAACATCCCATTGTCTCAATGTGTCTTGAGTCTTTAACTTGCGTTTAATAACCAACCACAAATGAAAAGCATGACGAGGAATACATTGAGAAAACCACACCAACTTATACCAATTAACCTCCTCACCCCTTGGTCTAATTGATTCCCAAACAGTAGAAACGGAATAGTGTAAATCAACACCATTTTGTTTCCTCCATACTAACTGATCATTTCTATTTGGATTTAGCATTGGAACAATGATAGTGTCGTTGTACTATAAAAAATAAACCTTAACTAAACCTATATAGATAGGGTAAGAAATGGTCGAATCCTCAGGGAGTAAGTGAATTTAATTTAAGTTTTGAGGTGATCACTGATCAATAAAAGTTTTGGTTTAAGATTAAATAATAAAACTACTAATTAACTAGAATGTAAATCAGCAACAAAAAGTAAATAAGCAAATAAAAATGAGATTTGTAAACAATTAAAAGAAAAACAATCCCTTCCGGCTCGGATATATGAATATGATTAAGTTACGGATTATTACTATTGTTTGATTCCAAACCACATAGACATAGTTTGTATTATTTGAAATGAACAATTTTGAGCACAAGTTATGTTTACCACACGAATTGTCTTAATCCCTTAAACTAATTAGACTTGGAACAACTCGTTGACTAGCAATAACATGTCTTGTAATAATCCCATCAAATAATTTAATAATTACTCAAGTGAACAATTTTAGGTACAAGTTATGTCTACCACACAAATCGTCTTAACCCCTATACTAATTGGGCTCAGCACGAATTATTAACTCGCAATAACGTGTCTTAAGATGGTCCAATCAAGTAATTATATTAAAACATTATAATCAAACCAAAAATATACATTAAAATCATATGACTTAATGTTTAACAAACAAAGTAAAATCCGTAAACATGATCAAACCATGTATCTTTTACCGGGAGAGATTACAAGTTTTTTAGCCGCACATAGTGATGAGAATGATGGAAGATTTGTTGTCATAGTGACTGCCTCCTTTTTCTTTTCTTGTTTCGTCTGTCGGCTGTGGGAATAAACCCTCGGACGAAATTGTCTTTTCTCTTCCTCCTCTTTAGTCCTTAATGGAAAAAGATCCTCTCAAGTTTGTTTTTGACATGATAGGTAAAGTTGTATTCAATGTGAGGAGTGCATAAAAAGTGGGCTCCTAACTTTGATTACAAGAAAAACATTTATCAATTTATCTTGTATTCTAGTTCCTCTTTAATTCATTGCGTGTCGTATGTATATATAAAAGGGGTAAATCCCTTTGATTTATCTCCACGTCAAAACAGCCCACTAGGCCTTTTTCTTCTCTTTTGTTATTCCTTGCCTTCACGTCCCAAAGTCACAAGGCCCAAATGTGTAGTCTTTTTTTTTCTTTTCGTAATAACCAAGGCCTAATAATGATTTAAATAGCCAAATCATGAGCTTACTTTTCCAGCTGATATAACCACGAGGTAAATCCAAAATTTTGTGTGTTTAATCACATGAAAAGAAAGATTTTTTTTTCTTCTTTCCGTGGCCTTTTCAATCACCTAAAACGGAGTCCGGACAACAAAGTTATGACCAAAACATTTTAACGTATTTAAATCTTTTGCTCTTCCATATTTTACTTCTTTTCTTGTCACTTCCGTGTCGTTTCATCATTTGCTCACAAAGTCGTCATTTTAACTTCATTTTATGCATAACCTACATACACACAAAACACACTCAAAGTACATGTATAACAACAAATAACAATGCAATTATGCATAATTAACATGCTATGAGGTGTATGTAAAATACACCGATCAAACCTCCCAAACTTAACCCTTACTCATCCCGATGAAGAAATCTACTATATCTTAGCATGTTAATTGCATATTTTTTAATCATACCATTGAAATTCCATCAAAAAGATCAAATTCAACTTAATACACTAATAACCATCCTATATGACCAATAATCCAAAATGATTACTAATATTTTTGTCCTTCTTAAACACTTAACATAACCGCTCCCATTGGTTCCATTTACTTTATGTTTCATATAATTAACCGTGTGCCCAATATACTTAATACACCCTTATAATTAATCTAAACATCAATCCAAAACAAGGGGTGAGAATACTTTACACCTTTTATAATATCGGAGTTTTTATACCATAAGAGCACACTTTTTGAGAGCACATAAACCATCATACTTTAGCTTACATACTTTCACTTTTTGCTCAGTTTTTTTTCATATGAATTTTCCTTCACATTTCAATATTTTTGCTCATAACATACATAAGCTTCTTTTTTAGCCATCCAAAACCGTTTCTTATACAAGTAATCCCAAATGCTTTATACACTCCTTTTAAGGTTGATATAATGACCAATTATTTGGAAGAATGAATATCTATCCTATAGGTGCATACTAAGACACATCGGCATATGGAAACCGGTTAATTTAGTCTGTTTTAATTAAATGGGAACAACTATGCTTCGTGCCTACTGGTATATCATATGATGGAGGCTTATTCTAACCAACATAGTTGTAATTAATCAGTATGCACTACTTAAACCAATCTTCCTAATTTCATTAACAAACAAATACACAGGATTGGGTTATTTTAAAATAAAAAATTGTCTCAGTAAGTGCAATGCTATTCCATCATAATAATGGTGTCTGACCATGCATAACAAACTAAAATTATCACCTTGCTGGGCGGGTGTCGTAAACATGATTGGCAACGCCCAATAGCTATATGGACTCATCACCAATAATTATGACAGTTCTCCAACTCTTTTCTATGGCCACCATGCGCGGGTGACGAGCCAGATAAGATCAATTTAAGTGTCCTAACTCAACTATTACATTATTATATTTCATATTATATTATTTTAACTTTCTTCCCGTTCTAAGCAAAAAGTAACGTTAGGAAATGTCAATTCGGGTTTATGATTTGATCCTATTCTACTATTATACATATGTCTAACTACATGCAAACAATCAAATCAATTTTATAACCAAATTATACAATGGAATCGGGTGCACCTTATAATCATGGTCGGATCTTCTAGCTTGCTCCAATAAGTCATCCACAAGGTAATCTTCAGAATCTGCAAACACTCAACAAATATATGTAGAAGAAACTTCCACATCCAATTAGCACAAGACTCTTATAATGTGAATTTTTTTTTTCAATTTTTCCAACAATCTCATTTTGATCCGTTTTTACCACAATTTCACACAAAAACATGTAACACATGTGACACCGTCCCCCCAACTTAAAGTATTGCATTGTCCCTAATGCAAAAACTTTAAGTTAAAATTTTGGTTAAAAATCACTTTGACAAACTCACACAATAACAAAAACCTAACTCACTTTCGTAGGAATCACGATTGCATTTAGCATATGCAATAAGCCTTTAAACCACTCAGTAGCCCGAGTGGACGAGTTTAGATAACAGATCTTAGTGGAGTGGTTCTATATGTGAAACACCACAATAGTTCGACAAAATAAATAAAATGGTAAAATAAATAAAACAAACACGGGTTGCCTCCCGAGTAGCGCTAAGTTTAACGTCATTAGCCAGACGTACTTACTTGTTGTGCATTCTACGGCGGTCTGATTGAACATTTACCTTTCGAATTACCAAGATATGATCGCGTCCTTCGGGTCCATGTCACGTTCCCATTTGTTACAACTTCCAGAACACCGCCATCTAGTACATCTGAGAAATTTTTATGATTTAAAATCCACACTCTTATCTTCTTTTTTCTTCGGTTTGAAGCGATGCGAACGTGTTTTTCCTGAGGTTTCTTGCTTGCAAAATTAATCAACTTTCCAGAATTTAATACTTCTTGAAACTCCCTCTTTCCATGGGACAAAGAGAGTCTCTGTTTACGAACTCCTACTCGTGCTTTCCTATGAACTTGATGAACAATGATATGAGTGAGTTTACTAAATGAGTTCTCATGACACAGCTCAACCACATGATGCCCATCCTTTACAAATGAAACCTTTTCTTGTTCTTTCTCATTTTCAAAAACCGAGTCTTCCTCCTCAACTTGGTTGATCGCTACCCTTGCCAATAGAGGTGGATTTAGGTGGATATGAGTGACTTCATCTTCTTTCAATAAATTAGAACACTTATCCTCATATAGCGAAAGAGCAAAAAATTCCTCATCTTCTTTCGATCTTATATCATAAATTGGTAAAAGTATTGGTTCTTTTAAAGTTGAGAGATAAGGTGTGGTATTAGCCTCCATTACTCCCTCTCCAACTTTAAAGGGAACTGATTCTTTACCATGTT
Organism: Tanacetum coccineum; assembly: GCA_026074375.1. NCBI lineage: Eukaryota > Viridiplantae > Streptophyta > Magnoliopsida > Asterales > Asteraceae > Tanacetum > Tanacetum coccineum. Next base: position 11,719 of record BQNB010083559.1, on the reverse strand, counting down.
CTTTGATTGGTGAAATGAGATCTTCAAATTAGTAGTTGTGATTATCTGCACCTTCTTTATCCTTACAAGAACCAAACACAGAATATTCCATGGTGTTTGTTGAGTGAAGTGTGAATTCTTCATTTTGCTCTTCACCTTCATCTTCATCATCAAAATCTAGCATGGTTATACCTTGAGGTTCATATGTTTCATCTCTATTTAGTCGATCCAACAACCGATTAACATGTGTCTCAAGAGATGCAAAACTAGCGTCATGAGCTGCAAAACTAGCCTCGTATCTTTGATTTGCCTCTTTGTTGGATTCTATCATTGACATAAGCTTATCATATTTTTCGTCGAAACTCAAGTGTTGGTTATCACCTTGTTTTTGTCAATGATAAGCTTAAGAGTATTATTATGTATTACTACATCGACGACTTTGGAACAAAACTGAAGGCCAACCCTAGATATTTATTTTTCTTTGCATTATAACTTAATAACAAAATATTGCACTAACTAAAAGTTCTACTCAATTTTAAAAACTTTTATAAAATTATATCTCTTGCTATAAACACAAAGGACTTTTCATATGAATTGTAGAATAATCTAAATAATCATAATGTTCACAATTCACAATAGAATAATAAATTACCGACAACGCACTTCTCAAGTTTGGTAAAAATTTACAAAATTACTGATCTTCAACTTCTTACCTATTTACCGACTTTATTATATACAACACTTTAGTTTATCAATATTAAAACGCATATCTATCGATTCATTTGGAAAATAAGTCATTGAAAAGTTCATCGAATTGCGAACAAAACGAGCCCAATATTGCAATGCTTCTGACATGCGCACAATTTTATAAAAAAATGTTGAAGTTTAATACTACCTCCATCCAAAAATAAGTGTCCAGTTTGACTTTTCAGAGTCAAACTGATTCAACTTTGACCTTAACTATTTTTATGTGTGTTAAATTATACAAGATGCAAAATTTATGAATGAATTGAGTTTTAAGCAGGGTTCTAAATAGCGCACTATAGCGGCGCCATAGCGCAAGGCGTGGCCTCCACGTTACGAAACAGGCAAGGCGTCATCTTGACCTAGATATTTTATTTTTCTTTGCATTATAACTTAATAACAAAATATTACACTAACTAAAAGTTCTACTCAATTTTAAAAACTTTTATAAAATTATATAACTTGTATTAAACACCAGGACTATTCATATGAATAGTAGAATAATACTAAAAAAATCAAATAGTTCACGATTCACGATAAAAAAAATTACGAAACGCACCCTCAAGTTTGCTAAAAGTTACAAACCTGATCTTCAAATTTTACCTATTTACGACTTTTTTATATAACAAAACGAGCCCAATATTGCAATGCTTCTGACATGCGCACGATTTTATAAAAAAATGTTGAAGTTTAATACTACCACCGTCTCAAAATAAGTGTCCACTTTAACTTTTTAGAGTCAAACTGGTTCAACTTTGACCTTAACTATTTTTATGTGTGTTAAATTATACAAGATGCAAAATATATGAATGAATTGGGTTTTAAGTCTATTTTTCATTGGTATAATTTTTATCAGTTTGCGCGCCTTCAAGTTTGCTAAAAGTTACAAAACCGACCTTCAACTTTTACATATTTACTACTTTTTATATAACAAACTTTATTTATCAAATATGTAACGCATATCTATCGATTTATTAGGAATAAAATGTCATTGAAAAGATCGCCGAATTGCGAACAAAACAAGCCCAATATTGCAATGCTTTTGACATTCAAATGATTTTATAAAAATTGCTGAAGTTTAATATATATTTTTAAATTATTTACGAAAATAGTCTTTGAGGTTATCGGTTCATTGAAAGGTGAGTCCTAAAGACCGATAAATAGTAATTGGTGTTATCAATCTATTGCGAAAATTGTCCTGCGCACTCCGTAGCAGCGCGCAGGTTACGAACCTAGTTTGTATAAAAATAAAGCTTGGTTTTTATAACTAACGAGTTGGAAAATGACCCGCGCGTTGCGGCGGGAGCTAATTTGTTTTCAGAAATTGTTGGAGGCCGATAATATGTTTTCTAAAATGAATCGCTTGCAAACAAAATATAATCGAACTAAAAAAACTGGTAACAGACTTGACGGTAGTGCATCTTCATGGAATTCGATCGACCAAATTATATATGAATGGTATACAAATATTTCTTGCTACCTACTGCACATTAGCTTGCAACGACCTTGCATGCTTAATTCAGGGTTTGGGAAAACATCCAACATACGGGCCAATATATATTGAACACAATCGAAACAAAAGAGACAGAAGGATATAGGAAAATAACAGCTCTTCGCATCAAACGATCGAAGAAATATTATTGCTCGTTCTCTTGCTACTCCACCAAAACAGCTCTTGCAAAAAAGTCATAGAGAATCATGTCAGGAGCTGACCTTAAGCTCTGCACCAGAAGCGCCGTTCATCTTGTCAGCAATTTTTTTTCAGATTGATGCCACGCATTAAGTTCGTTTTTCGTGAATGGATTCCCAAGATATCAGCCCTCGACTGTCAAATAGATTACAATAATTAGAACACGCAGATTATTATTGCACACCTCAATAGTTACAATTCTTTCGGCCATTACCACCACACCCAAAAAAAATGAACCAATCAACTTAGCATATTATATGCTAGAAGCAATAACAAAACAGAGAACAAAAACAAAATACGCCAAATTTGGCCAATTTATCGTAATGTGGCTTATGCATAATCTTTAAAGAGGTCAAATGGTTCAGGAGTTGCCGAAATTGTCTTTATGATGCCTTTTAACTTTTGAAAAACGTTATATTAGAAAAGTTGTATTATAATAAATTTATAACATTACTGTAATTACTTTAGTTTTTGTAATTACATCTATCACACTCAGACTAACTTCTTAAATAATTCGAAAACGACCCGCAAAAAGTGTATCAGGTAAACCCAACTCGTTTTTCACCCATTCTAAACTATTACCCGTTTTGGCCCATTATGCGACCTACCCAACATTTTCACGTAAGAAATATCAAAGTTGTAACTGCAAGTTGCACGGAAGGATAGGAAGGCAAGAGGCAAGGATACTAATACATACATTTTAATTAGGATTCGGGAATTCAATCTTCCTGTCAATTCTTCTTGGTCTGAGAAGATTTTGATCCAGAATACCAATACGATTTTTTAGCCATCAAAACCTGTAAGTACAAAAGACACGTGTGAAGATAATTCCAAATAATAATATTTACATGGTTGAGACTTTAGCTGACATTGACTATACCTAATACACTAATTACACTTCCAGCTTGAATTGCAAAAACGTACTTTGATCTTGTTTGATGCCTCAAATCCATCCAGTTGATTAAGAAGCTCCAGCATGGTTTGTTTGGTCGCAGCTTTTCTTGGTCACCAACATCCGAAACCGTGAAAATAACCGTGCCCCGGTAGCAGGATTTGTGATACTCAGGTTGGCCTGTACGTGAAGCATTGACAATCTTTTTAATTTCCCAAAATGGTGCACCACAATGCCGACAGATGCATGTACGTTTTCCCAAGTCAGCATTTTGTCGCCGTTGGATGTACTCATAGTATATCCACCTGATTGACATTGGCGTCTGGGCTGCGGGCACGACACCTGGTGTTGACTTGTGGTTTCTGTAAAAACTAATAGAAAAATATTAGATGTTTACAAATGCCGCCTGCATTAATATACACAATCCACCAAATGAATAGTGTTTCATATATATAAAAATATACAGTAATGTATAAATGAAGCTAATTTTCTTACCGTAGGATGCTATTGTGGCTTGTCCATCTGAATGAAGCTGGCAATTAGGGAGAGCGCGCGATACCTGGCGCGTATTTTTGGTTCCTGAAAAAACAACTTTGTAACGTTAGATATTGTTAAATAACCAACAAACGTGCTATGTCGCTATGGCAACGTTTTACCAACAAACAAAGAAAAAAGAACATAGCAAGCCTGCGATCAAAACATACTATAAAATAATGCAAACACGTGTGCCAGTTGCCTCCCTAAAAAAGAAAACCAACTTGTTAGGCCAGTTTTATATATCACCAAAAGCAAAAAGCTAAAGCATAATATGCCTTAGAAAACAAAATTTCTAAAATGATTCACCTAAGTCCATAAGGAACTCCTTATGCTGCGTGAAATTCCGCATATCTTGTAACCATAACAAACAAACATCTTAATTAAAATCTGGAAAAAATGACATTGCATATATTCATAAAAAAAATTATATTCGGATACGGACATATAAAAGATAACACATAAAAACACACCATTTAAATTCACTCCAAACACTGATGAATGTCAAATAAAGTTCCAAACAGCCCTACATCACATAAACACTAACTCATATGCTCATGGGTCTGGTTAATTAACATCAGAAGATTTAAGAAACAATTCAACATATTAATACGACCTAGGGCTTACCATTTAACTCACAGAGAGGAGAAGAAATTGGTTTTAATGTATCCTAAACAAAAATCAAACAACAAAATATTAAACAATAATTTAGGTAAAGAACTTACATGAAAAAAGAGAGGATGAAACAATATGAGATTGAAATTCTCTTTGGTAATCAAAGATTCTAATGGATCACGCAAAAAACCATATGAAATCAGCCGACCGTAGGTGCAACCGCCTGAAGTAGGTAAAGAATAAATGAATGGAGACGGTAGGTGCAGGTGGTTTAGATATATCTGGAAAATAATATAAATGGGGCGGTGGGTAAAAAGTTGGGCTGAAAAGCCGGGCTAAAATTAGCCCAACATGAAAACGGTACTAATTTGTCGCCTAGCGTCATGCAAATTAGTATATAGTTAAATTTTGCTATACAAACACCCAATAATGATAGTTTTTATACGTGTGTAAATGAACATGATTTACATTCACACTTGGAAAACGTTTTCTTCTGAGCTTTGCGAGGAAGTATTGATATATGAGTTTTTCTAACATGTGTTCCAAGGGCACATGTTAAGGTGGGGTCACAAGTTGTGTGTCACAGCATGATTGCCCAGCAGTTATTGTTATTAATCATTATCAAGCCTCACAAATAACTGTTGGTCAATCAGACTGTGACACACAGCCTCATGTCCTCACCTTAACATGTGCCTATGGGACACATGTTAGAAAACGTTGATATATATATATATAAGTCGTAAACTTTTCAAATAAATAAACTTTTTGTTGACCTCAAAGAAGATAGTCGGCAATTAACCTAAACAAGGTTTTTAGCCCGCGCTTCGCCGCGAAGCGCGGGGCTAAACGTCGTATGCGGAGCGCGGGCATAGACAACGACACAACGATCCTAGCTTTAGAAAATGTCACACTATCAACGAATATTAAAAAAGCTCATCCACATCATACAGTTATATTCTTCATAAGTAGAAGTGTGTCTAAACGTTTGCGGGATACAATATGTAGCATATTTTTTTTCCATACATGTGTACAATTTTGTATACTTGTATCATCCAAGATTCATTCAAATACAAAGATTCAAATAATATCTTATCAAACCATCATTAGCCTAAATGTCATCCAGAGTCTCCAAATCCTCCAAATCCTCAAAATCCTGAAACTTGCTTGAAGTTGCAAATATCACAAAAAAACACTTATATCAGTAAGAAACAACCCATTTTATTTTAGTTATATGGAGCATCTGTTATGTTTTTTATAATTTATTTCCTTAAACTTCAGTGCAACCTCAACTCCGTACTGCAACCTCTACTCCTTACTGTAAGTGGTAGTTAACCACTTGTATGCGACCTTATATCTATGTTACACAATCTTTTTTTATAGCTTGAGTAAACTCTAAGTTGTTCAAGGCTCTAGTATAACAATCCAACCTTGGATAACGCTCCTTATATGCTAACTTTACTCTATAATAAGCACTTGAAAATAAAAAGCTTGACGCCTTCTTTTTTTTTCAACAAACATCACCTAAACAGAAGAAATGTCAAACACATTTCCATAAAATTATCTACCAGGGTGGAGAAGCAAAGGCGCTTCTTATGAAGTGATAGTGTAAGCAAAAAAAAATCACGTCATGCTATGATAAAGCGAAGCGTGCAAGTCAAAGGAAGCATGTGGCCTATGAGTGGATTAAGGAACAATAATCTCTTAAAACCTATATCGGGATACATTTGGGATAAGGTGATAAAATGTGTTTTTAGGTTAAAACAGAACCTTTCATCGTTTATCCTGATTAAGAAAATTTGAGGAATCTTTGCAACATTTTGAAAATCCTACATTATCATAACATCATGATGATAGTTAGCTTTTACATGACATACCCACTTTTTCGTCCTGAAGTATGAACTTGTTCTTTCATATGTATATTCTAAACATCATTTATGATACTGTTCTGTTAGAGGTTGTTTGTTGCAGAATCTATAGTGGAGGGGGTGTTGCTGGATTAGGGGCATGTAGACTGAGCAATGCCTGGCGTTTGTCTTTGTTCTCAGCGTTCTTAACGACGTCATTGCAATCGGGGAGGAAGGTGTGCGCCTCTGGGCTGAAGCAGGTAGAGATAAAGTGTTCATGTGTCGAAACAACCCAGTCTGACCCATTTGAGCATACTAATTTGGACATTTGTCAGTTATTAGCCCCATCCACATTACGACCTATAATATCGCCTTGTACACTTTAGAGATAAAGAGTACATAGTGTCGCTTCTATTGAACTTGCCACCACATAGGCAAGCGACCACACTTGATATGCTGTTACATAATGCATTTACAGTTTTAATTTAGGACTGAAATCGAGTGCATAAACTTGTAACAAAATTGCATTGACCCATTTAAAATGCTTTGTTTTGACCAATTCATAATCGACATGTTCAACAACACTTTAAACTGTAATCAATCCATTATTGTAATACCAATTAACAGAATATATATATATATGTATATTTAAAAGCGCAAAAGGGTTAACAAATACCTGGGCACGTGTCAAATCAAATGACGTGCCCCGCGAGACTGAACGACCGCGTCTGTCACTTGAACTTTTCCAGATTGCAACGTTTTTTGGGTTTCCCGTAGCATCTGCAACAGCAGTAAACATAAACACACCGTAACATTTTGCACACTATTTGTTAAGCAAACTTTGAAGCACAATTTATAACCTCATTAAAGTACATACGTTTGTTGACAGGCGAC